>MU224218.1:123820-139000 GCA_018584345.1 Thuja plicata
GATGTGTCAGCATCTTGAATTGTGTGTAAGGAGATCATGGCTGAAATGGTTATGACGGATTCCTATGACACGTAAGAGCTATTTCTAGGAGATTTCAATGACAGGTGAAGACATGCAAGACATGTGGAAAGTGATAAAGTTGAGTACTTTAAACTCTTCCACAATCGTTAAACCCTAATACAGTTATCCTTGAAAGTTGCCCTAAAAAGGAAAGTGCATGATATAAGCATTTTTTAGGGTTACAAGAAAGGATATGAAAAGAGTGTATTGTTGATATGATCGGGTGCTACTGGATTTGTCTTAGAGTGTCGACTGTCTCTTGAAAGAACTTGCATTGCAAGTGTGTTGTAACCATTGTGTTGAAGATAATACATTGTGCAGGTTTTGGAGTGCTGGGGTTTTTTACCGAAAGGTTTTCCCCAGGGTAAATCATTGTGTCATTCTCTATTTTCTGTATGCATGGTATGTGGCTACAATATCATTGTTAAAAGTAGTTAACAAATCTAAAATTGTAAGGATTTAAAAGAATTTGCATAATACTTTCCTTTAGAGATTAGTGTAGGAAACTGTTTCCGCACCTGAGTTTCCTTACACTTTGCATCCATTTATTTATGTCATAAGATGATACATTGCATCCATAGCATATAAAGAAAGAAAGTAAAATGCATCATAGAAATTATGTAGATCTGCATATAAAGAAATCTCACATCAACATCATAAAATCATAAAATGGGGAATCAAAGAGTCATCATAGATATATGTCCATCATCAAAGAGTATATCAAATCTATATATCAAGATACATCAAAAAAATGATCCTTAATCAATAGTCCTGATCCATAAATAGAATGTGATACATCAATGCAATATCAACATGATCAATATCTCAGATCTATCTCAAGACCTAGCTAGGGCACCTGATCCATCACTAGTAACAGCACCTAAACCTAAACCTATACCCCCTGTACCATCTAGATCCCTACCACCCGATCTATCATGCATAGTCAAAGGTGCCTGACTAGTACTAGCAACCTGAGGCAACTGTGCCATCATTTTCATAAACTGTTGTAACATAATGGAAACCTGATCTATCTGTCCTTTCATAGCAGTCATTCCTACCTGCAATGTCCTCACATCCTGTACTAAACTATCCATAATTGGAGGAACCTGAGGAGCCTATAGT
The DNA here is from genome assembly GCA_018584345.1 of Thuja plicata. Lineage (NCBI taxonomy): Eukaryota > Viridiplantae > Streptophyta > Pinopsida > Cupressales > Cupressaceae > Thuja > Thuja plicata. Next base: position 125,003 of record MU224218.1, read on the forward strand.
GCCTAAGGATCAAGAGGTACCTATGGGAAAACATGCACCTATGATATACCAACATGTGGATCAACCTATGGAGGCACCTGTCTCTATGGAGATACTAGTCTTTGAGGAGGACCCTGACCCTATAGAGGAACCTGTAAGGGAACCTATCTAGCCACCTGTATCCACCGATGTCTCTGTCTGCCCCAATTAGCAGCTGGTCTATGCTGTTCCTATCTTTGAAGAGGTACCTGTGTCTGTCTCTTCCTAAGCTTCCCAAAACCACCACCTTGAGCTCTAAAGTGATCACCCCGCATCCAAGGTCCTACATCTCTCTGTACCTGAGGAGCTCTCTATCTCTATAATCATCTCCTACCACCACCACCTCCATCACACCCATCTCCACCATCATCATCTAAAGTCTCATCTGCATCCAAGATAGGCTCAACTGGATATGTGAATCTCATGAATCGATTCCACAAAAACCACTCTAGATACTCAACAGTCATACTCGCATCAACAACGTGGTCTAACATGTCCCACCTCATATGAATCTATCGCTCAATCTCTGTACAAGAAAAATGGTAGTCTACCTATGCACCCCACATCAATCTCTTAGCCTGGATGTGGGCGTATAAAGCCATACCCTGAGGCATGTCCTACACTCTTCCATACTGCCATGAAACTCATTTGAAGTAGAACCTCTCAATAACAAGTGGTGATATTACAATCATCCACTGTGGTACAAACATGTAAGGGAGCTCATAATCATCCTCCCACAAACCCTCGCAGCCCAAATAAGCTCTCCACACAGCCTGGTCAATATCATCAATGGGCCTTTTCCAATACTCATGCTTGCCCATACGATGTTGGACAACCATCCCATTATATAGAAAGGCATACGACCAACCTTCCCCTCAAACTCGAGAAACAATCAGTCTTGTAATCAAGATATGCTCTCAGGTTCATAACTGCAAGAGAACTACACCTGCTGAAATAGCTACACTGGCCCTATACACAACATTGTGTAAATCATGATACAACTATGCCAAAATATAGGATCCCCAATCTAATCTCCAAGGATGAGCGATCAAGTCCTTAAGAATGCGGCCCCATCTGACTGAAAAACCATGACCTCATCGATCTAGTAGAAGTAACCCACTGATGATGGGACCCAATATGATTGGAAAAGTGGGGAAGGAAAAAAATTGTACCCACATGATCGTATCATCACCAATAGTGTCATCTCTAAACACTTTTCTGCATGCACCCCTGTCATACACTTGATCAAAGTAAACTCTCTCACCACAGATCGATATCCTCAATAATCAATATGCATCTTCAGGCGTGATCTTCATCTCATCGAGGGGTAGATGAAAGGTATTATGGTCAGAGTGCCATCGCTCTACCATAGCTATAAGAAGACCTCATTTCAGCTGAAACTGAGGGAGATCGAGAAGGAACCCTAACCTACACTACTCAACTATCTGTCTCTCTAGATCTGTCAGGTCATCAACTAGATTGAAAATCCAGTGCGCTACATTCTGAACATAAAAATTATGGAAATGTGCCCAAATTTTGCAAACAAAGTGAATTATATTAGCATCTTTCTATCAGTGGATTATTTCACGTTAATCAACAATCAAATCTATCCTTTCTCTATTTTGAGCTCATCAACCTATTGTTCCTAACCTCTAGATCTTGAGAAGGGAGCAATACATCAGTTTTTCTACCCAATTTGATTGACACATCAAACATCCATTTATATGATTATCCTAACATCCTAAACACTTATTAGCATCATGGAAACACATCTATCTATATTGGAAATCAATCTGGTAATCTAGAAAATCACTAAAAAATAGTTTGTTCATCTTAAAATCAAGTTTTTGATCAAATTTCTAGCAAGCATCACTTATTTATGTGTACGTGGAATTTCAAGCCCCACATGTCATTTCATACATCATACACATGATTTAAAGTATGCTACGTGTTACTTCATAGTCTACGCAACATTTCCCAAACCTAGACGACCTTTAAAACTTCCTAGGCGGCAATAAAAACATGATTTTGCAGCAGGGTTTTATACGTGATATTTTATACATGGTTTTTCAATTCTGACCTAATTACTACGCATGGTTTAACTACTCCTATGCATCATTTCCTAGTGTGAAGGTGGCATTTCACTACCCTAGGTGGCATTTAAAAGTTCCTAGGTGGCATTTGCAGAAACCAATCTCAAAAGCATAAAAAAATTAACATAAATGCTATAAAAAACATGCAATAAATGCACTAGGAAGGTAAAACCCACTTACCAGAGGTCCGTAATCCAATTCTCTCTAATACTGATGACCTCTCTCGAACCGATGCCCATGAATGAGGACCACCATAGCTGTCATTCTCACCAGGACCAGAGCAAAATCTCAATAGTAAAAAGTGAAAATGAATAGTAAACTTGGGTTTTTTCAACCTATTTAAGCTATTTGACCTAATTTTTGGAGAGATTTTTGACCCAGTAAGACCTAAATCTACAATTTTTGCACACTGGGGCATGTTGTACAATCATCATCATCATCAAATTTTCAGAATGAAATCATTTTGAATCTTATTTTTACATTAGTCTCATCATGTTTTGCATCTGGACATCAAAATGCTTTCATTTCTGAGGGGGAATCATCATATCATCATATCATTTAATCAGGGTTCTACTTCAAATCTAGGGTAGTAAAATTTCAAACTTTTATAAGTGGGGCATTTCACATCAGTTTCAGATCAGATTTTGCATCTACCATATCAGGGATTTCACATCTATCAAGTCAGGGATTTTGCATCAGAGTTTCATATCAGGTTATCAATTTTCACATTAGGTTTTGCATCAATCAATCAACATCAAATCAATAATCAAGACATCAAGTTTTCTTTGAATCAATGCGCTTCATACATCAATTAAAAGAGGGGCATTTGTAGACACCTAAAATTGACCAGGTGTTGTCAAAACAACCAAATCTGCTTTTTTCATCAAATTGCTCCTAATCTCATCAAATTGCATCAAAATGGATCAAAATCAAATCAAATGGTCATTTATGAATCAAATTGGTCAAAATAAAAATTAAATTAAAATATTAATTAACCATGACATCAGATAATCAAATATAAGCCTAAAAGGATCAATCAAAATTATATAATTTATTTTTATCAATTAATTGCATAGTTTTAAATCAAAAATCAAATTGAACCTATTCATCCTTACATGGCTAATTTAATTAATTGATTGAATTAAATAATCCTAATATCCTTCAACATGAATTTGAGCAACCAATGTGAATTGAGAACACAAAGCACATGGATCACTCCTAAATTTGAATCTCAATCACTCATTTTTAACTTTGAATCTCAATCATTCAAATTTGTCTATTTGTCCAAACCATTGAGACAATCATTTAAATTGTCCCCCCATTTGAAACCATTTGAAAGCCTCTCACTCAACCATGGCTTAATCATGATCAAGTAACTCCATCCCCTACACTTGGGAAAATCCTATAAATAGAAGCCATTTTGAGAGTATAACATATCCTAGAAAATTCGAATGCAAAGCATCAAACCTCTTATAAACTTCATATCATCTTGAGCAATAATTGATTGTTTCATAATAAATTCATAGAATTGAGATCATTTTAGAAGCATTTAGATTACAAATCATAGCAATTTTGAGAGGATTGAGCTAGATTAGGCATTTACTATCATCAATTTCTCATTATAGAATTGTCATTGATATAGATTAAGGCTGAGAGATCTATTAACAAAGCTTAGATAGAGATCCATGGAATGTTTATTGATTTGATTACAATTATTAGTTTAAATTTCAATTATTATTCCATAGAATTGTAGTTAAATAAATCAATTTCATGAAGGTGTACTTTATTCACACACAAACCCCTCTCAATTTATCACTAAATCATTCTTTGAAATATATTTAATACATTCAAAATCATATTTATGTGATCAAATAAATTAACTCTTTACTTTAAAGATACCAATGATCACATAAATCAATTGCAATTAAAGTTGCAATGACAAACTCAAATACCCTGAGAACATTGAATTGTATAAGAATGGAGATAAATTATTGATAATAATGCTATTTCTATACTAAACCTAGATTACATACTCAAAGTCACCAATACTTTCTCAAGGTATTTAACCCTTTCTTTGAGAGGAACCCACGTACTACATGTACAAAAATGACTATGAAGACAAATTCAAGAATCCTTGAAACATTGAATTTGCATTTCTTTGCATACACAATTTGAAATAATGTCACAATAGTAACATGATGGTTACATGAATTGGTTAACACCTTCTTAAAGATATCAAACCATTATAATACACACTCTATGTAAAACCTAAAAACAAAGAACATAACTCTATCTACATACTATCAAGGAAATGTTTTAGAACCTGTAAATATAAGAGGAAGAGAATATAAGGAGGAAGGAAAGTTTCCAAATTTTATCATGTACGTGACACCTATCCTTCTTCAAATCAGATTTGTTTCCAACACATGTACTCCCTCTCAAAATGATAATATCTTCTCATATACAAATCTTATCTCCACTCTGCATTTTTTCATCTAACTCCTCTTTATCTGCAACCATATTTACCTAAATCTCTATCTTATCTCTAACTAGAAATATTCCTTTTATTTGAATTTTCCTGCAAATGCACATTCCCATAAAAGTGAAAGCATACAAACATTCCTTATTCATCTACTCTCATGTCAAATAAAATTTGATTCAAGAGCAATCAAACTCTTTCACCTTATAATCTAACATTATTCCCCTCTTTACATGTAATCGTAATCTTATTCCCATGACCAATAAATACCTCCAGTAAAATAAATTTTAGTCCTCGGGTGAAAGCATCATATAGTGAAGGTTCCTATTTTGATTTTTATCTATCATTTTTTGTTCAATTATATTTTGTAGAAAAAAAATTCCATCACCAAGTGAAAATACTTGATGGATATAAAATTTTACCCTTTAAAACAAAATATTTTCAATAATCTCACCTGTATCTTTTCACTATGCACGTGTTAATATTTTTACACTTGGTTCATGAAACCTCAAACTAGGTACTTGAGAAACTCATCAAAACTAACTGTAGGGGGCTGAAAGTGGACAAACACACTTGGTGATAGGTGATGAATATGATTCCAATTATTTTTCTTCATACCACTCACAAGGCATTCAGATATTTACCCATAAAGTAGGGTACTCATATGTTAGAATAACTAAGAGGGGGGGCTGTGAATTAGTGACCTTAAAAATAATTCCAAAAACTCAACCAAAAATTTATATCTAAAATATAAAATCCTCTAGTTATCTTTCTGTCCTTCAAGATATGCCTTAAATAAATTTAACAAATATATACTGCTCAGTAAGAGATATTGTTTATCTTTTCTAGCCTTTACCAAGTAGCAACAATTAAACTTAGTGTTTACCGACCAATCTAGTTTTAGTAATGTGTAAAGTAAACTATCAATGCAGTGAAAGAAATACACATTTGACACATGGATTTTAACATGGAAACCCTATTAAGGGAAAAACCACTTGGGACTGGTAACCCAAAATTTTCACTCTTTTGAAGTGAGCTCGGTGAAGAGCCAACCTTATTAAAGGTTACAAACATACTATTAAGTGCAAACTTGTTAGAGGATTCAAAACTAACATTTTTTATTTTAACCTAGCATTCACTATGCTATGAACAAGAAAACCTTTTATACTCTTGAGTATCTCAATACAATAAGGATGGTTAAATCCCACTCGGTTAAGAGATTTTCTAAATCAATGGTTAAACTGAAACAGTAAATGATCTGTTCAATAATACAACTTTAACTTGTAGATTTTCAGATCTATTGTTAGTCCATAATACCTCTCTCATCAATATTCTCTTTAGTTCCTTTTCTCCCCTTCTTTCTTCTTTCTTCTCGGTGAATGCTCTGTCCTCTATTGCTCGGTGTCTGTAGAATTATTTGGCTCTATTCTTTAACCTCTATGATCAGATCTGGATGAAGACTTCTATCTTCACCAAAATTATATTAAGCATTCCTCTCTTCATAATGAATTTCTTGTCTCTTTATATAGACATGATTTAGTCGTTCAATCTCCTTGTTTTCATCATAGATCACTTCTTGATCTGTAAAACTTAGTGTTCTTGCTTTAATCTATAAAGTTCTCCTTCAGTTTTATTCCACAAATCTCTCCATGATAGCTATAAATAAAACATGCTTTAAATATCTTCTTTTCATTAGTTCAACTGATTGATAAGAATAAAGAAATCAACCAGTCAATCTAAATATAGCTCCTGCCAGCTAAGTGTTTTTATCATTCTTTATCTTTAGTTCTAATCAGTGATCAACTTCAACTATATTGGTTATTGACTTCATTTATGCTTGGTAACAACTTTAGTTAGCTCAGTGACTGCAGTGCTCAGTATATATTGTTCATCGGTGTCCACTTTTTGTTGGTGTTTACTGTCACTCACTGTACACTTGATTTTTATGTTTTACCGATAAAATAAAGTTTGTCTCTTCAACTCTTGAAGTCTATGAAAATATGTATATGATCAATCAGATTATATCAAGTTGACATCAATGACAATACAATACATCAACTAATTTAATGTCTTGCATTCAATTTTGCATCTCGGTAATCATTAGCTTATCATCTTCAAATATTTAATCAGTTATAGTTCATCAATCTCCCCCTTTGGCATTGATGGCAACACAATATGAAAATATGCCATATCATACAAAACTTATTGTTCTATAACCAATTCAAATATCTAACTCTCGATAAGCTCTTTTAACTTAGATTTGATTCGTGCTGAGTGCTCCCCCTTTCTTCATTCCCTTCAATAGATAGGTGTAGCAATTCTATCTTCTAAATCTGTCTCTCCCTTTGTTTTAGAATCTCTTCTCTTCATCATCATTGGATCTTTCTCTCCCTTTGTAGAAAATTCTTACTCTAATATTTTCTCTTCCTTTTACTGATGTTCTTCTCCTTGATGGATATTTATATTTCATTTAATCTCTTCCTTTGTATGGTTATGATAGATATTTAATTGAATACTTCTCTCCCTTTGACAACAAAGCCAAACAAAAATATATCATTGAATCTCCTGTCCATCAGCAATACATCTCTTTAGTAGCCAACAATATTCCTGGTGTGTGGTTTAGCTAAGTACCTTCTTGTACTAATATGTCATTGCAGTCCATATCTCAGCTTGCATCAACATGATTAATCTTTTGATAATGTGTAGGATGATGCAGCCTCCAAGTCAGCTTAGTGACTAGTAGACAAGGGTCGAACCCCTAGTCTATTCCTCAGGTACTCAAATGTATCCTTTGGTAACGGTTTTGTGAATATGTCTGCTAATTGTTCTTTTAATTATACATATTCACATATCACCTCTTTCTCTTGTACTTGTTCCCTTAAGTAATGATACTTAATAGCTATGTGCTTTTTCTTAGAATGCATCACAAGGTTCTTTGAAATGTTGATAGCACTTGTATTATCACAATAGATAATTACTGGTTCAATAATTTCCTCATTACTGAATATCATTATTGGAGTCCTCCATCTTAAATATCTTCAGAACTTCTTTGATGTATTTGGATTGTGTGATGTAGATTTCTTCATCCTGTTGTAGAATATGTAGGCCAAGGAAAAATTTGATCTCTCCAAACATTGAAATCTCAAATTCTTTGCTCATTTCATTCGAAAATGACTTGCATAGCATATCATCACCTCCAAATATGATATCATCAACAAATATCTCAACAATCAAAATGTTATCATCAGTATCTCCTTTTAAATATAGATTACTGTTATCACTTGTTCTTACAAATCCAATATTAATGAGATAAGATTTAAGTCTTTCATACCATGCTCTCAGAGCTTGTTCCAATCCATACAAGGATTTGTGTAGTCTACAAACCATGTTCCTCTTGTTAGGATCAACAAACCCTTCAAGTTGTTGAATGTATACCTCCTCTTCTAGTATTCCATTCAGAAATGCAGATTTAACATCCATTTGGTATACTTTGAATCCTTTAAAAGTAACATAAGAAAGTAGAATTATTACTCCTTCTATTCTAGAAATAGGTGCAAAGGTTTCTCCATATTCAATACCTTCTTCTTGTGCATACCCTTTGCATACCAGTCTTGCTTTGTTTCTTGTGACTTCTCCATTCTCATTCAGTTTGTTTCTGAAAATCTATTTGGTGCCAATGAAATTTTTGTCACTCGGTCTAGGTACTAATGTCCATGTTTTTTTCTTCTCAAGCTGTTCAATCTATTCATTCATTTCACTAACCCATTCTTGAGTCTCAACTGCAGTATTAACAAATTTTGGCTCAAAATCACAAATCAAACATCTAGTGTTAAGTGACTTACTTCTTGTTCTCATTCCAGCTCTTTTGTCTCCAATGATTTAGCCCTATGGATGGTGTCTTCTGACATATTTAGAAAATATAGGTTTAGATATCTATTCATCATTCTGATCATCATGTTGATCTTCATCTCTCGGTCTAACATTGTGATCATTTTCCTAGTTCTCAGTGTGTGCAACTTGTTGCTCGGTTACATTGTTCTGTTGCTCGGTAGCATTGCACTGTTGCTCTGGAAAAGTGTTAGGTTCTTCAATGTAGATGTAAATCTATTGTAATCTTCTGGTTCCTTTCTACTTTCCTCATCATTTTTCTTAGAAAATTCATCACTTTAACATTTGCACTTTCAGTGATTTTGTTAGAAGATTTGTTAAGACATTTATAAGCTTTGCTTTTAGTAGAATATCCTAGAAATATTCCTTCATCACTTTTAGATTCAAGTTTCCCATTTCTATCATCTTTCAATATATAACATTGAATTCCAAAATTTCTAAAGTAACTCACATTTGGTGTATATCCATACCATAGCTCTGTTAGTAATAACTGAGAGGGGGGGGGTGAATCAGCGGCCTCAAAAATTTATCCTTTAAACTTAACCACCAATCAATAAAACTAATATTATTATGTCCCTACAAGATGTATGCCATGAAAAACTAATAATTATTTAACTGTCTGTCATTTTTTACCATCAATCCTTATTCTTTCTTGATTACCAATAAGCAGTATAACTATTTACCGAAACTCAGTAAATAAGCAGAGTATACCGATCAATCCAGAGTTGGCTATGTAAGATGCAAGATAGTAAAGAAATGAATCATACACACATAACACATGAATTTTTAATGTGGAAACCCTATTAAGGGAAAAACCACTGGCACCGGTACCCCAAAATTTCACTCTTCTAAAGTGAGCCCTATTAGGAGCCAACCCTGTTAAAGGTTACAAACACACTGTTAAGTGCGACCTTGTTAGAGGATTTTATACATAGAGGTTGTCACTTAGTATGGGGAATCTATTGCTACCATCCTTGAATCAGCCTCCTTCTTAGACTTTCAAAAGGTATCGAGCAAGTCCAATGCTACTTTCATGAATCAACCTTTTTGGCACTCCTTGAGATGTACCTCAATAAATAGAAGACTGTTAAGTCCTGCTCGGTTAAGAGACTTGATGCTTCAATGTTTAAACTGAAACACTATGACTTGTTCATATTACAACTTTGAATTGCATATTTTTAGATCTATTTAAGTACATGACCTCTCTGACCAATGTATCAATTAATCCTTGTGTTCCATACTTTCTACTCTGTGATGCTGTGTTTACTGTTCATCGGTGTCTGCAGAATTCCTTAGCTCTTCCTTGAGCTTGTTTGATCAGGACTACATGAATTTTTTCTTTATCAGTTTCTCTTTAGCATCCTCTTTTTATTCACTCCCCTTAATCCCATTCATAAATGAATTAAGCTTGTCTCTTATATAGACATAATATTCATGGTTTCTTGATTCTTGGCGTGAAAAATAATCCAGCCAATTAGATTTAAAGCATAACTCCTAATTTTTCTCGTAGATATCTTCTTTCCAACTGTACAAATCATCTTTAAATCACTCACTTATCTCTGGTCGAATAAAACAAAGTAGACAACAAGTTAAGTCTATTTTTAGCTCTACCAGCTAGATATTTTGTCATTTTCTAAACTTTCTATTCCGTCGGTCACCACTGCAGTTAGTCGTTAGTGATAACTGATAGTTCTATTGGTGAGACTCTAGTTAGCTTTGTGATCTCCATCTTTCAGGCATCATTGGAATTTTACTCATCAGGAAACACTTTCTTTATCTCATCGGGCAACCTTCTGACTTTTCTCGTCGGGCATCCTATAGTTTTTCTTCATCGGGAAACACTATACTTCTGATCGTCAGGTATCACTGTGACTGTTCTTCTTTTCTCTATCTGTCGGTGTCCACTCCATTGGTGTTGTTTGTCACTTAGTGAATACTTGACTTTTATGCATTGCTGAATGCATAACCTTTGTTCCTTTGGTTCTCTGAAGTCTTTGGCATTATGTACATGACTATACAGATGATATCAAGTTGACATCAATGAAAATACAATACATTAACTAATTTAATACCTTGCATTATCTTCAATTTACTATTATCAAACATTCAATCAGTTACATTTCATCAATCTCTCCCTTTGGCATTGATGGAAACATACTATATTACCATACTATACTATTTATAATACAATATGAAATACAATAGTTGAGATTCATCAAACTACCAATCTTTTTTTTCTGATAATTAATAGATGTCTGACCATCGGTAAGCTCTATTTTAGCTTAGATTTGATTCTTGCAACTCTCTTCTGATGTGTTGTGTTCTCTCCTTGTGTTAATTTCTCTCCCTTGACTGCTCTTCTCTTTTGATGTCTTTTCTCTTGTCAGCAACTCTCCTTTTGTATAATCTTTTTATACAATTTCTCTCCCTAAGGATATAATCTCTCCCTGTTGGAGTAATGTGATAGTGGATAATCTCTTTCCCTTTCTAGAAAGATATGATAATATGGATAATTTCTCTCCCTTTAACAACAATTCCAAACAAATATCTCAAAAATATCAGACATTCAGGTAAAACACTCATTTCTCTCTATCCATAATATATTCCTTGAATTTCCCTTATCCATCAACAATATGCTATGGTGCTCAGTGCTGATATGTACATGTCTATATATAGATGTAGCTTTGAAGTTCATCTCTTTGCTTGCATCAACATTACTGATATTCTAATAATATGTAGGCTGATGTATCCTTGAGTCATTTTACTGACTGGTAGACAAGGGTTTTACCCTTAGTCTCTTTCTCAAGTATTCAAATGTATCCTTGGGCAGTGGCTTGGTGAAGATATCAACTAATTTCTCTTTGGATTGCACATAATCAAGTGTCACTTCCTTTGCTTGAACTTGTTCTCTTAAATAATGATACTTGATAGAAATGTGTTTAGTCTTAGCATGCATGACTGGATTCTTGGAAATGTTCATTGCACTGGTGTTATCACAATAGATAATCACTGGTTCTTTGATCTTCATATGCATTCCTTCCAGTAACTATTTGATCCATGCAATATTTGAGAAATTCGCAGTAGTAGCAACATACTTTTCTTTTGTAGTAGACTGAGAGATGCATCCTTGCTTCTTGCTAATCCATGTGACAAGTTTGGCACCCATAAAGAATTCTCCTCTTGTTGTGTTCTTTTGGACATCAAGATTTATAGCCCAATCAGCGTCGGTAAACACCTTAAGTTCAAATTTTCCTTCTCTTCTATACCATAAGCCATATTCCTTAGTATTCTTCAGATATCTTAAAATTCTTTTCACAACAGTCATATGTGATTCTCTGGGGTTAGCAAAAAATCTTGCAACTATTCCTACTGCATGTGCAATATCTAGTCTAGTGTGTACAACATACATGAGTTTTCCAATCATTGATCTGTACAAAGTCTGATTTACCTCTATTGTCTTGTCCTCCTTTGTTACCTTGCATCCAGTAGCCATTAGTGTTCGAACTCATTTGGAATCTTCCATCTTGAATATTTTCAGGACCTCTTTAATGTATTTAGATTGTGTAATGAAAATACCTTCACATTGTTCCATGATCTATAGACCAAGAAATAACTTGATCTCTCCAAACATAGACATCTAAAAATCTTTGCTCATCTCATTAGAAAATAATTTGCATAGCATATCATTGCCTCCAAATATGATGTCATCAACAAATATTTCAGAAATCAAAGTGTTAGCATTAGTATCTTCCTTCAAATAAAGATTGTTGTTTTCACTAGTCCTTACAAATCCAATACTTATAAGATAGGAATGAAGTTGTTCATACCAGGCTCTAGGAGCTTGTTTCAATCCATACAAGGCTTTATGAAGTCTACATACCATGTTTCTCTTATCTAGATCTACAAACCCTTCTGGTTGCTCAATGTATACCTCTTCTTCAAGTATTCCATTCAGGAACGCAGACTTGACATCCATTTGATATACCTTGAATCCTTTATAAGAAGAATAAGAAAGTAGTATTCTTACACCTTCTATCCTAGCAACAGGTTCAAAGGTCTCTCCATAGTCAATACCTTCCTCTTGTGCATACCCCTTGCATACTAGTCTTGATTTGTTTCTTGTGACTTCTCCATTCTCATTCAGCTTATTCCTGAATATCCATTTAGTACCAATGACATTCTTTTCATCTGGTCTTGGAACAAGAGATGATGTCTTGTTCTTTTCAATTTTCTCAATCTCATCATTCATAGCACTTATCCATTCTTCATTATCAAGTGCAGCATTGACAGATTTTGGCTCAAACTCACAAATTAAGCAACTTGAGTTTAAAGACTTACTTCTTGTTCTTGTACCATCTATATTATCTCCTATGATCTATCTCTCTAGATGGTTCCTTCTTACATATCTTGCAAGTATAGGTACAACTCTTTGTCTATCAAATTGACCATCATTTTGTCCTTCATTCTATTCTTCATTACCTTGCACATTATATTGATCAATATCCTGACCATTAGTACTTGCAGCCTGACCGTCGGTTGCAAAATTCTATTGTTCAAGAATTAAGCACTATTGTTTGGGTAGAGTGTTGGGTTCTTCACAGTATATAAACTTGTTGTAGTCCTCTGGTTCTTTTGTGCTTTCTAGCTCATTCTTTTCTACAAATTCATCTATCTTTACATTTGCACTTTCAACAATTTTGTTAGAAGCCTTGATAAGACATTTATAAGCCTTTCTTTTGGTGGAATACCCTAGAAAGATACCTTCATCACTCTTGGCGTCAATCTTTCCATTTCTTTCATCTTTTAAGACATAACATTGACTACCAAAGATTTTGAAGTAACTTACATTGGGTGTTTTACCATACCATAGCTCATAGGGTGTCTTCTTTGTGTCCTTCTTCAATTGTACTCTGTTTAATGTGTATTTAAGGAAACTCAGGTGCGGAAACAACTTCCTACACTAATCTCTTTAGGAAAGTATTGTTCAAATTCTTTTAAATCCTTACAATATTAGATTTGTTAATTACTTTAAAAATGATATTGCAGCCACATACCATGCATACAGAAAATAGAGAATGACACAATGATTTACCCTTGGGAAAACCTTTCGGTAAAAAACCCCAGCACTTCAAAACATGCACAATGTATTATCTTCAACATAATGGTTACAACACACTTGCAATGCAAGTTCTTTCAGAAGACAATCAACACTCTAAGACAAATCTAGTGGCACCAGATCATACCAATAATACACTCTTTTCGTATCCTTTCCTGTAACCCTAAAAAAAACTTATATCATGCGCTTTCCTTTTTAGGGCAACTTCCAAGGATAGCCGTATTAGGGTTTTACCATTCTCTGAGAAAATAGGAACCCTAAAAAACCCCACGGTTGTGGAAGAGTGTAAAGTACTCAACTTTATCAGTTGCCACATGTCTTGCATGTCTTCACCTGTCATTGAAATCTCCTAGAAATAGCTCTTATGTGTCATAGGAATCTGTCATAACCGTTTCAGCCATGAT
>MU224218.1:142785-156265 GCA_018584345.1 Thuja plicata
ACCTCCATTCTACTGTATGAGGAACCTGCCATCTTAATCTGCAAATAAGATTCAGAATGCTCTGCACAAAAAACTCCCACTCAACTTGAGATTAGCTCAAAAAACCCTACCCAACAACTAGGATCAACAGTTGATTAGGCTCTGATACCACTTGTAAGGAAACTTAGGTGTAGAAACAACTTCCTACACTAATCTCTTTAGGAAAGTATTGTGAAAATTCTTTTAAATCCTTACAATTTTAGATTCGTTAACTACTTTAACAATGATATTACAGCCACATACCATGCATACAGAAAATAGAGAATGACACAATGATTTAACCTAGGAAAAACCTTTCGGTAAAAAATCCCAGCACTCCAAAACCTGCACAATGTATTATCTTCAACACAACGGTTACAACACACTTGCAATGCAATTTGTTTTAGAAGACAATCGACACTCTAAGACAAATCTAGTAGCACCAGATTATACCAACAATACACTCTTTTCGTATCCTTTCATGTAACCCTAAAAAACACTTATATCATGCACTTTCATTTTTAGGGCAACTTCCAAGGATAGCCATATTAGGGTTTTACCATTCTCTGAGAAAATAGGAACCCTAAAAAACCCCACGATTATGGAAGAGTGTAAAGTACTCAACTTTATCAGTTGCCACATGTCTTGCATGTCCTCACATTCATTGAAATCTCCTAGAAATAACTCTTACGTGTCATAGGAATCCATCATAACCGTTTAAGCCATGAACTCCTTACACACAATTCAAGATGCTGACACATCAAGTGGAGTGACACATCAACATGCCAACTAGACATGTACACTCACACTTAATTACATTATTTGCAAGAAAATACATTTTACAAAACAAATAATAAGAATAGGAATTATCCAAGGTTGAGACACCTTATTCCTAACAGTGTAGACAAAAGTATTGACAGCTTCCCTCTAGAAGATTTGGGTGATTCCTTTCTCTATCATCAGTGTTCTAGCATAATCAACTATGGATTTGTTCCTTCTCTCAACAATCCCATTTTGTTGTGGTGTTCTTGGTGCAGAAACCTATCTTTTTATACCATGCTCATTATAGAAATTAGTGAATTCATTTGATATAAACTCTCCTCCTCTATCTGATCTCAAGCATTTTAAATCCTTACCACTTTGTTTGTCTACCATAGCCTTATACCATTTAAACATCTTGAATGCTTCAAATTTATTCTTTAGAAACATAACTGTCACCATTCTAGAGTAATCATTAACAAAGAAAATAAAATATCTATCTCCATAATAACTCTTTGTCCTCATTGGTCCACATAGATTAGTATGGACTAATTCTAGAATATCATCAGATGTATGGGCTTTACTTTTGAAACTAGACTTTGTCATCTTACCTTTTTGACAATTCTTGCACATAATGTTGTCAAGCTTTGACATCGTCGGTAAGCCTCTCACATTTCTCCTTCTTATTTTGATCATTTTGTCAAAATTCACATGACACAATATTTTATGCCATATGTCTTCATTTCTAGCCATTAACCAAGTGGTGTTAGTATCATTTAGATAGAATAATTTACCTTTTGTATATTTACCGGTACCAATCAATCTTCTTGATTCACTGAAGATCTTTGCCTTCTTATTCTCAAATGCTACTCTGTGACCTAAATTATTCAGCTGAAAAACACTCAAGAGATTATAATTCAATCCTTTTACCCAATAATAATTTTCACATTTAATCAGGTTATTCAACATTATAGTTCCTTTACCTTCAACTAAACAAGGTGTATCATTACACATTCTTACTGTACCACCATTATAATACTCAAAAGTGTCAAACTTTTCTTTGTCATCAATCATGTGGTGAGTGCGGCCACTATCTATAATCCAGATGTCATTCTCGCTTACCTTAGATATGAGTGAAGTTTCTACATACCTTTCATCTTCATCTGAATCATCTTTCATAGCCACAATCACCATCTCGATGTCTTCATCAGGTTCGGTGTCAGTATCTTCATCTTTGTAAGCAGCTACGTAGCTGGATTTCTTTCCTTTGTCCTTGTAGTCTCAGGTATCTCTTCTTTCTGATTGTTGGTAACTTCTATAATCCTTGTTATCACCTCTATCAGATTTCTTCTCAAAAGATATATCATTAACTCTGTCATCTTTTGTTCTGTTAGGACATCTTGCAGCAAAGTGTCTAATCTCTTTACAATTAAAGCATACAATTGGTAACTTGCCTTTGTATTTACCTTTGCCTCTCTGCATTCTTCTAGCCATAAGTGCTTCTATTTCATCCAGATCTTCTTCTTCACTTTCACTTTCACTATCTCTTCTAGATGTGTGTCTATGAATTGATTTTCTTATTCTCATAGAAGATTTAAATGCAAACTCTAAATTTGGTAAGACACTATAAGCAAAGTTTTTCATCTCAAATGAAATTAGTCTACCAATTAAACTATCAAGAGTAACTGTATTGTTTTCTACTTCTCTCATTTCTTGAATGGAAAAAACTCTAATAGCATATACTGACAGTAAGGTTCTTAAGATTTTACTTACCACCGTCTCCTCTTCAATTGTACCTCCAACTCCTTATATAGAATTGACTACTTCTTTGATTCTTGTGCTGTACTATGTGATGTTTTCTCCTTCTTTCATTCTGATATCATCAAACTTTCCTCTAAGGCTTCCTGCTTCAGCTCTCAAAACATTTGTATCACCTCCATGTACAAGCTTCAGTTTGTCCCACATCTTCTTTGCAGTTTTGCAATCTTTGACATCTTCAAATCTAGCATTAGAGAGTGAGGAAGAAAGCTCTATGACCATGCAGTTGTGCTCATGCTTCTCTCTCAATTGTTCTACTATCAATACTCCTGTGGGAACACATATTCAATATCTAGGAATTGAGTAACATCATTACCAATACCTGATAAGTAGAGTCTTATCCTGCTTTGCCATGAAGTAAAGTTTTCTTTGTTCAACCTGGGCACATCTCATTTGTTCATCTTGTGATCTTGACTTAGGTCTTGAAACCTTCCTTTCTAAGCACACAAGATCTAATACCAATTATTAGTAATAACTGAGAGGGGGGGTGAATCAGTGGCCTAAAAAATTTATTCTTTAAACTTAACCACCAATCAATAAACCTCAGATTATTATGTCCCTACAAGATCTATGCCATGAAATACTAATAGTGGTTTAACTGTCTATTGGTTTTCACTGTCAATCCTTACTCTTTCTTGATTACCGATAAGCAGTATAACTATTTACTGAAACTCAGTAAATAAGCATAGTATACCGATCAATCTAGAGTTAGCTATGTAAGACGCAAGACAGTAAAGAAATAAATCATACACACATAACACATGAATTTTTAATGTGGAAACCCTGTTAAGGGAAAAACCACTGGGACCGATACCCCAAATTTTCATTCTTCTTAAGTGAGCCCTGTTAGGAGCCAACCCTGTTAAAGGTTAAAAACACACTGTTAAGTGCGACCTTGTTAGAGGATTTTATACATAGAGGTTGTCACTTAGTATCGGGCATCTATTGCTACCATCCTTTAATCAGCCTTCTTCTTAGACTGTCAAAAGGTATCGGGCAAGTCCAATGCTACTTTCATGAATCAACCTTTTTGGTACTCCTTGAGATGTACCTCAATATATAGAAGACTGTTAAGTCCTGCTCAGTTAAGAGACTTGATGCTTCAATCATTAAATTGAAACAATATGACCTGTTCATATTGCTATTTTGAATTGCAGATTTTTAGATCTATTTAAGTACATTACCTCTCTGACCAATGTATCAATTAATCCTTGTGCTCCATACTTCTTCTCTGTGATGCTGTGCTCACTATTCATCAGTGTTTGTAGAATTCCTTAGCTCTTCCTTCAGCTTGTTTGATTAGAACTGCATGAAGTTTTTCTTCATCAGTTTCTCTTCAGCATCCTCTTTTTATTCACTCCACTTAATCCCATTCGTAAATGAATTAATCTTGTCTCTTATATAGACATAATATTCATTGTTTCTTGACTCTTCATTCTTGGCGTGAAAAACAATCCAGCCAATTAGACTTAAAGCATAACTCCTGATTTGTCTAGTAGATATATTCTTTCCAACTATACAAATCATCTTTAAATTAGTCACTTATCTTTGGTTGAATAAAACAAAGTAGACAACCAGTTAAGTTTATTTTTAGCTCTGCCAGCTACATATTTTGTCATTTTCTAAACTTTCTATTCCGTCGGTCACCACTACAGTTAGCCGTTGGTGATAACTAATAGCTTCATCAGTGAGAATCCAATTAGCTTCATCATCTCCATCCGTCGGGCATCATTAGAATTTTACTCGTCGAGAAACACTTTATTTAACTTGTCGGGCAACTTTCTAAATTTTCTCGTCGGACATCCTGTGGTTTTGCTTCTTTAGGCATCACTATACTTCTGATTGTCAGGTATCACTGTGACTGTTCTTCTTTGCTCTGTTCATTGATGTGCATTCCGTTAGTGTTGTTTGTCACTTAGTGAATATTTGAATTTTATGCACTACTGAAAGAATAACCTTTGTTCCTTTGGTTCTCTGAAGTCTTTAGCATTACGTACATGACCGTACAGATGATATCAAGTTGGCATCAATGACAATACAATACATTAACTGATTTAATACCTTTCATTATCTTCAACTTAACATTATAAAAAATTCAATTAGTTACATGTCATCATAGCTCATAAGGTGTCTTTCTTCAATTGAACTCAGTTTTATGTATAGACAACAATATTTACAACTTCCTCCAAAATGTTTGTGTGCTACCTTTCTCAATCATCAGTGTTCTGGCACAATCAACAATTGATCTATTCCTCCTTTCAGCAATCCCATTTTGATGTGGTGTTCTCGGTGTAGAAACCTATCTTTTAATCCCACATGCTCATTACAAAAGTTAGTGAATTCATAAAAAAAAAATTCTCCTCCTCTATCCGATCTTAGACATTTCAGTTCTTTTCCACTTTGTTTTTCAACTATAGCTTTATACCATTTGAACATTTAAAATGCTTCAGACTTTTCTTTTAAGGACATGACAGTCATCATCCTAGAATAGTTATCAACAAATAGAATAAATTATCTATCACCATAATAGCTCTTTGTTCTCAATGGTCCACATAAATCAGTATGGACTAATTCCAGAATAGCATTAGATGTGTAGGTTTTTCTCTTGAAACTAGACTTTTTTATTTTTCCTTTTTGACAATTCTTGCACATGACATGGTTGAGTTTTGACTTACTCGGTAAGCCTCTTACTTTTCTTTTCTTGCTTATCCTAACCATGTTGTAAAAATTCACATGACATAACTTGTTAATGCCACAACCAAACGTCTTCATTTCTAGCCAATAAACAAGTGGTCTCAATATTGTCAAGATAGAATAGGTTTCCTTTTGTTTGTTCACCAGTACCGATCAAATTTCTTGTTCCATTATAGATATTTTCCTTTTTGTTCTCAAATGCAACTCGGTGTCCTATGTTGTTCAGCAGTGAAACACTCAATAGACTATAGTTAAGTCCTTTTACCCAATATGCATTTTCATATCTGATCAGATTATTCAACATGATGGTTCCTTTTCCTTCAACTGGGCAAGGTGATTCATTACCCATCCTCACTAATCCACCATTATAATATTCAAAAGTTTCAAAATTTTCCTTATCTCCAGTCATGTGATGAGTAAAACCACTATCAATAATCTAGACATCATTTTTGCTAACTTTAGATATGAGTACAATTTCAACATACCTTTCTTCTTCATCTGAATCATCCTTCATAGAAACAAATACGACCTCAACATCTTCATCATAATTGGTGTTAGTATTTTTAGCTTTGTTCTCAACTAGGTAAAAATCCTTCTTGCCTTTGTCCTTTTAGTCTCGGATATCTCTTCTGTCAGAGTGTCAGTTTCTTCTATAGTATCGGTCATCACTTCTATCAAAATTCTTTTCATAAGATTTGTCATTGTTTCTTTCATCCTTTCTCATGTTAGGGCATCTAGCAACAAAATATCCAATCTCTTTGCAATTAAAATAGACCAATGGTAATTTACCTTTGTATCTTCCTTTACCTCTGCAATCTTCTAGCCATTAGTGCTTCAATTTCATCAAGTTCTTGTTCATCACTATCACTTTCACTATCATTTCTCATAGTCTGTTTGTTGCACAATTTGCTTATTTTAATAGAAGATTTGAATGCAGACTCAATAGTTGGTAAGAAACTATTGTCATAGTAGTTCATCTCAAATGAAATAAGTCTACCAATCAAACTATCAAGAGTAACATTGTTATTTTATACTTCTCTCATTTCTTGAATTGGAGATACTATAATAGCATAAAAATACAGTAAGGTTCTCAGAATTTTACTTAGAATTATTTCTTCCTCAAGTACTCCTCCTACTCTACGGATAGCATTAACAAATTCTTTGATTCTATCACTATACTAAGTGATGTTATCTCCTTTTTTTCATTCTTAGGTCATCAGACTTTCCTCTTAGGCTTTCAGCT
The DNA here is from genome assembly GCA_018584345.1 of Thuja plicata. Classification (NCBI taxonomy): domain Eukaryota; kingdom Viridiplantae; phylum Streptophyta; class Pinopsida; order Cupressales; family Cupressaceae; genus Thuja; species Thuja plicata. The sequence goes on from MU224218.1 coordinate 149,318, forward strand.
TTAGCTCTCAGCACATTTGCATCTCCTCTATGTATTAGCTTGAGTTTTTCCCACATTTTCTTGTAGCGGTGCATGATTTTACATCTTCAGATTCAACATCAGATAGTGAAGAAGCAAGTTCTATCATCATAGAATTATCTTCATGTTTCTCTCTCAATTGATCAACAATTAGAGGTCCAGTAGGTGCAACATATTCAATATCCAAGTATTGTGTAACATCATTTCCAATACCTGATAGATGAAGTCTTATCCTTCTTTGCCATGAAGTAAAGTTTTCTTTGGTCAACTTAGGCACATACCTTTTACTCATCTTGTGATCTTTAGCTTGAGTCTTTAAACTCTCTTCCAAGCACCAAAGCTCTGATACCAATTGTTAGAATAACTGAGAGGGGGAAGGGTGAATCAGTGGCCTTAAAACTAATTCCAAAAACTCAACCAAACATTTATATCTCAAATATAATATCCTCTAGTTATCTTTCAGTCCTTCAAGATATATGCCTTAAATAACTTTAGAAAATATATACTGCTTGGTAAGATATATTGTTTATCTTTTCTAGCATTTACCAAGTAGCAACAATTAAACTTAGTGTTTACCGACCAATCCAGTTTCAGAAATGTGTAAAGTAAACTATAATGAAATGAAAGAAATACTCATTTGACATATGGATTTTAACGTGGAAACCCTGCTAAGGGAAAAACAACTTGGGATAGGTAACCCAATTTTTTCACTCTTTTGAACTGAGCTCGGTGAAAAGCCAACCCTGTTAAAGGTTACAAACACACTATTAAGTGCGACCTTGTTAGAGGAGTCAAAAATGGCAGTTTGTCTTTTGACCTAGCATTCACTATGCTGTTAACAAGAAAACCTTTTTATACTCTTGAGTATCTCAATACAATAAGGATGGTTAAATCCCCCTCGGTCAATAGATCTTCTGAATTAATGGTTAAATTGAAATAGTAAATGATCTGTTCAATAATACCACTTTAACTTGTAGATTTTTAGATCTATTGTTAGTCCATAATACCTCTTTGATCAATATGCTCTTCAGTTCCTTTTCTCCCCTTCTTTCTTCTTTTTTCTTGGTGAATGCTTTGTCCTATGTTTCTCAGTGTTTGTAGAATCCTTTGGCTCTGTTCTTTAGCCAGTATGGTCAAATCTCCATGAAGACTTCTATCTTCACCAGAATTATATTCATCATTCCTCTCTTCATAATGAATTTATTGTCTCTTTATATAGACATGATTTAGCCGTTCAATCTCCTTGTTTTCATCATAGATCACTTCTTCATCCGTAAAACTTGACGTTCTTACTTTAATCCTTAAATCTCTCTTTCAGTTTTATTCCACAAATCTCTCCATGATAGTTGTGAATAAAATGTGCTTTAAAAATATTATTTTCTTTAGTTTAACTGATCGATAAGAATAAAGCAATTAACCAGTCAATCTAAATATAGCTCCTGCCAGCTAAGTGTTTTTGTCATTCTTTATCTTCAGTTCTGATCGGTGATCAACTTCAGTTAGCTCAGTCATTGACTTCAGTTACGCTTGGTAACAACTTCAGTTAGCTTGGTGACTGTGGTTCTCAGTATATACTATCTGTCAGTGTGCACTGTCCGTCGGTGTTTACTATCACTCGGTGTACATTGGATTTTTATGTTTTACCAATAACATAAACTTTGTCTCTTCAACTCTTGAAGTCTATGACAATATGTATATGATCAATCAGATTATATCAAGTTGACATCAATGACAATACAATAAATAAACTGATTTAATGTCTTGCATTCAATTTTGCATCTCGGTGATCATCAACTTATCATCTTCAAACATTTAATCAATTATAGTTCATCACTCATAATAGTTTCTATGGGTTCCTTTCTTATGCCTTAGTCAATTCTTCAACATGGTCACTTAAAATTCCTTCAAAATTTTAAAGTACCAACAACCTTCTCATTTTCTTTGTCTTGTGTTTCTTAGCTTCTCCCTGAGGATAAATTTTATGTTCACAATTTCTCTTTGGAACAGTTTTAGGATGACATCCCACATTTTCTTCCAATTATCCAATCTTGCAATATGGAACGATATGCTTTTTGACCTCATCTTGGACAATATGCCTAGCTTTGACATTCTCTTTGTGGTAATTTTCTAGTAGCTTTGGATCTATAGATACACCAGAATTAGTCATTACGTACTCCTTTAATCCATTCTCTTCTAGCAACAAAAAAAATCTAGATTTCCAAATACAAAATTTTGATGGACCGTCTAGTCTATCTTGATCTCTCAAACTAGTTGAAGCCAATTCTGAAACCCTTAAACAAAAGAAAAATGAAACTTGAGTCATGTGAAAAAATTTAATTTCTCTCTCAAGAAAAACTTTGCGCTTAGCTAGAATATAACCTCATTTCTTTAGGGATCTTATATCATTTGAATTTTATTTTACCTAGTGGTGCAGGAGCACACCTAACTAAAACCCCTAGCTCTTTATTTATGACATGTACTGACTCTAGCCAAGTTAGGAGATTTTGTGTGGACCTTAGAAGGTCATTTATTTTTCCCTAAGATGGATATGACTAGGTCAATCCATGTCTAGATAGGTTGCTTAGTTGGTTTCCTTTAGTTGTGTGTGTGTGAGGTAGTTTGGAAGCCTCTGGAAATCCAACCAAGGCATCAAAAACGTTGGATAAGCTGCTTGGTATCACTGGCACTCGACATACATTGGTGCCTAGCAACTTGGCCTACACTGTAGCCGAGTTAACACTATAGCTCGGCCACCACTAGCAGCTCGGCCTACACTGGTGCTAAGAAGCTCGGCCAACATTGGAGCTCCGCTTTGCGTTACTGTTGCTCAGCAATATTCAGTCGTAACGGCTCGTGAAAAGCGAATCTTGTCTTTTATGGATAGTATGGTTAGTGAAATGATTCCAAAAGAGATTCTTGCAAATGAGTGGACCATTAGGGTTGTTTCCTATGAGAGGATGGTTACTAATAACATCCAAAAGCATTCATTTTGGAGATCTAGAGAGTAGAGATTGAAGAAGAAGAGAAGATACATAGAAGTTAGAGTTTTGCAGATTATTGTACTATTTTTTTTTGTTTCCAGTAATGAGAAGTTGCAGACTGTGTGTTTAGTGGATATCAAGTTTCTCTGTGATTCTTTTTGCATGCAAGTAAATTAGTTACTTCATTATATATTTTGCAAGCTATTAGTTCTTCACCCATTCTGGGTTGTAAGCAGTAATGGCCCCTCGAGTTTCCTGAATCCATGGTGAGAGTCATGTGTTGGGATGAAACTCGAGAGGAGCCCTTGTACATAGTTTCCTTTTTGTTTTTGGTAGGAGTAGCAACACATGTGAATCTGGAGATATTACCCTAGGCGAGCTCAGTAATAGTCTGGCTAGGGAATAGAATGAAAGGAATGTTCTGAGAGCATTGATTGAGTGAGAAGAATGAATCTATTTGTGTAGGTTCAGCAAGAAGAAGATGAAAAGCATTTTGATGGGGGACTCAGTCTTGAAGAGGAGGTAAAGTTGAGAGTGACTTACCTCATTTTAGGGGTGTGAACATCCTAAGAGATCTAGGAAAAAGATCTCAGAGCAGAGCCAAGCTGGTTCTGTAGCAGCAACAAGACTTCTGTCCACATCACCTAGAAAGTTTTATTAGCCTGTTATTGTTCCCAAACATACACAAAAAGTTAGCACCAAATGAAAATTGTAGCAGAAGATGAGAGAAATCAAATACAGAGATAATGCAAAGAATTTTGGGCAAATGTCCCTAGAAAAACCCCAACAGTGGAAAACCAGTTTTCAAGTTTGAGGTATATTATTAATATATTTAGAAAATATTCTATCGAGAAATGTTTACACCATTTTTCCTGATACTAGAAATACATACTATCTCCTCTTAGTCACTCATTGAACTCTTGATGATCACTTCTTAAACAACCCTCTATAACTTAGAAGCTGGAAGTATCTCCTTCTTACACTGCTAATCAACTCTCCTTTGTCTTACTGAAAACTCAACTGATTTTCATCAATCTCTCTCACCGATGGGGCTTAACAATCCACTACATATACTTTCTCATTCGGATACCAAAGTGCCACAAAGTGAAAGGGCTTGGAATCCCAATAGGTTTTAGTTCACATTCTTTTGTATTTCTATCCCTCATGACACCTCTCAAAGATGGCATACTTGACGAACTATATAATTTAACAACAACAATATTTAGTATAAAACATGCTCGCAATCTTGTTTAAAAGTGAAAGCAATAAGTACATTTTCACAAGTGGAAAGAAAAAGGCAGAAAGGAGGAACGACCAAGTTAATATTCCATCCATATAACAAAGTAACATATCAAATTTATGTGGAAATTGACAGATATAAATCTAATGCGGAAGAAGATGAACAATTTTAGAATATAAAAAAATATGTTTCATAGACACTCGCTTGAAGGAAAACATATCTTTGAAGAATTAAACCAAAATATTTTATCGATATGTCAATTGTGTGATCCGTAGACTTACACCTTCGAAAATGCATCCTACAAATTTAAATAAGAAAGGAATCCAACAACCTACCTTAAAATCATTTACGAACATTTCAACATAATAATTCAAAGAATAAGCACTTAGATTTTATTTGTGATATTTTAGAATGAAATGATAGTGAATTTTAAAAAAGTATAATGTAAAATCATTTTGACAGTGATAATGAATTTATTTATTAAAAAAATTATTTTAGTAGAAATTATATAGCTACTAAATAAAGAATGATTTTTGGAATTTCTTTATCATATAGTTTTCTAGGACCAACCCACATAAATAGGACCTAATGCTAGAATCATCGATACCATTTCTTTCTATTTTTTAGACCATATAATAGGGACCTAAAAAATTTAGTTTTCCTATAGAAAAAGGGTCACAATAGATGAGGATAGTGATTGACCTTAGGAAATAATACCCCCAGTAAAGATGAAAAAGTCAAGTAGCTTTTAGATCTCAACAAATTTTTTATTTTTATTTTTTCAATAGGGACTTGAAAATAAAATAAGCTTCACAATCACATAGAATCTTCCTTTAATTATAAGTTATTTATAATTTAATCATGAGTTAAAGTTTAGCAATCACATAGATCAAGAGAGGTGCATAGACATACCCACAAACCATGCTTAAGGATACCCTCTACATGGTTGGATTCTAGAAAATGGAGATGTAAAAAACCTTTGAAAAATCTTAAATAGCATCAACTCACATGGGAGGGGCCTATTGCTTGTTGACCAATTTACAAAGCATGCTCTAACGGGGAGTCCTCTAAACAAAATAACCTATTAAAGTATAATGTTCTAGGCATTCACATGCATTCTTAAACTATATGATGGATAACATGACATGTAGATGAGAATAAAAAGACTCGCCTCATGCAATATCTTGGTCACAATTATTTAGGGTTGCTTGTTTGAAAGGGTTGTTTTTATCAACTAGTAAAATACTAACACCAATAAAATCTATTGGTCTCATAATGTTTGAAACCATATAAAATAATTAATAATATATTTAGTAGAATGTTGGTTTTCTTATACCAAAAGTGTGGTATGAGATCAAGATACTGATAAACCTAAAGAAAAAGCAACCCTAGTCAAGTTTGAAAAAGTCAAGTAGCTTTTAGATGTAAACAATTTTTTTTTAATAGTAACTTCTAAATAAGTTAATCTTTCTCTAATTATAAAATATTTATAAAATAGAATGCAAAAATAGGAGTTAAAGCTTATATTTGACGTCTATATTGTCTTACTCAATTATGTTAATTATAAAATAAATTAAAATTAAAACAAAATGAATCATCTAATCTAACTTTATGTTTCAACAAACTGCCCTAAACAAAAAAGTATATGTTAATAATTATAAATTCTAAATAAAAGAAGACCTAACATTTATGCCAATCATGGTTGCATGGGATTCCTTCAAGCTCTGATTTGCGTAAACTAGTTCGCCCATCTTAAAAGAAAATGGACAGTGAGTGAGATCCTCCCTTCATGTAATGACGTGCAACATGATTGTGATCGCTTGATGCCAGACAACACTGAATCATTTCCTACACAAATAAAAACAAGCACACAATTTTAAAGATGCCATTTCGATTTAAATAATATACGAAACAATAAAATATGATATCTCATAAGCTTCAAGGCAAGATTAAGAATAAAGATATGCTGACAATCTATTTTAAATGTTCCAGAAGTGAATACATTCCTACGGCTGGAAAATTAAAAAGCAAAAGAGGGGGAGACGTTTGATTAATTATACATATCAACTATGATTATAACTTTAGTTGGAGACGTTTGATTTAGAATTCTATTCTTCTCCCTAACTATTGCAATCATTTAGTTTTGAAATCAACCAATCAAATTTCAAGATTTTTTAAGTCTATTTATGTTTTGTGAAGTTTGATAGTTTCAACATATTTAAAAAATCTAAATAATGCTATTTATTTATAATTCTATTGGCTGTGAACAAAAAAGGCAATGAGAAAAATCATATTTTAAAAACTTAATTAAAAGAAAATTTAAAAACCACATGGTAGTATTTATTTCAGCATTAAAGAACATGTCATGTCATTTATAAATGTATTATCATTATTGGAGCTATTAATATTTGTCATCTTTTTGAAATTAAATTATATAATATAATGATATACTTTATATTCAACTACTTTTAGCAATTAAGATTTTAAAATTCTTAAATATCTTTTGTATTTAATTATAGTTTTTAAAAACAATTAATTTTAATTGTTTATTTTAAACAATTTAAAATTTTAACTCTACTTTGATTATTATATTATAATTAAAAATATATATTATTATCCATAAGTGTACATTATACAAATTTATACAAGACAAACATTATATTTTTCTTGTGTAAATTGTTAAGCATTAAAGTTACTTTTTATATAGGA
>MU224218.1:156350-168020 GCA_018584345.1 Thuja plicata
CATGTTATGTTGTTTGTCTTAGACTTATGAGAAAATGATTTGATTAATATTCTTATTTAAAATTTTATTTTTTGTTTTCCTTTTCATTTTAGTCTTTCAATTCTTGCATCTCGTCAAGATTTCCATCTTTACAAATTTGTTCATACTCAAAATCACAACTCTATAATTCTAGAGTAAGTATTCAAACTCTAGACTTGGAGATTTACATAAAATATAAAAGTAAGTGTGCATCTTTTGATTTCTGAATTTTTACAAAATTGATTTGGTGTTTTTGGATTCCTTTTTGGAGTAAGGTAGCTTAGAAAATTTAAAACCTCCCTTCGCACACAAATGATCCTTTTTCAATTCACATTATTTATGATTTCCCCATAACTTCTTTCATAAGCTACAATTAATTACAAAGATAATGAACTTTTGTTCAACATACTATTCAAATATTCAATTTACATTGTTTTCTTTTAGTGCCAAAATATGTCTTCTTATTTCTACATGATTAGTGTCACACAATTTGTCCACAGTACTTTAAACACATTCTCATTTCACCATATCTTACCCCTAAAAATATTTCACAATAGGCAGGATCTTTGACACTTGCGTCTCTTGTTTCTAATAGGAAAGCAGGTGAGAAATCCGAGAAGAATTAAAAATCGTTCGTAACATTCGCTTGAAGACATGAATGTCTGTAAAGAATTTATTTAAAAAAAGAGTATGAATGCTTTGTCATGAAAAAAGTATGTTTTTCAGCCCAACCTATAGGAAGAAAAAGCATCTCCAAATCTGAACGAGGAAGGAATCTACTGACCCATCTTAACTATAGTTATTTAAAATTTTAACATTCATCACTATTTAAAGAAAATAATATTAAATATAATTTCAGTTTCATCACTTCAAATTCGGCGCTTTAAAATCTTGGAATTGAATGATGATGAAGTTTTCGAAAGAGATAATTTAAAACTAAGCGGTGATAGGCAACTTGATTCTCTCTAGTGTTATCTCATATTAAAAAAAAATACTCTATATTTTCATATATGACTAAAGATAGTTTCCAAATAAAATTATGGTATTTTTTTTTCTTTTATATAATATATATATATTCCTTTGAAAGATTCATTCTAATTTCATCCATTATTCTAAAGGAAATTATGAGCTTTTTTTTTATTTAACAATTTTTTATAAATAAATTTCTTCAAATTTCACCTTTTTCTTTTGTGATTGAATATAAGGTGGATTACTAGGATTATTACAATCATTTAATCTATATTCATATTTATTTTAATTTTTAATTTCACATTATCCTAAATCTTCCAACTCTTATTCCTAGCCAATAAATCCACCCATGTGGATTAAAATCTAAATCCGCCATCACTTATCACGTGTCACCACTTTCCCCATACTCCCACTATGAAAATCCTATTGTAGTTACTTAATATTAAACTCCTATCTTATACAAATTATTTAACTGCAGAAATTAATTCACACATAATATTGAAAAATAATACAACTGCAACTTCACAAATATAAAACACGAAAGAAACATGCAATACAATGAACACAATATTTTTGGACAAATTGTCCCTGGAAAAACCCTGGAGGGAAAACCAGTAATGCTAAATGAGAAACTTATATTAAACTTCTGCAAATTAAGAGATACATAAAAATGCTTGCCTCTTACCAATAGAGCTCCGACAATCTCCCAATTTCTCTTGCTAAGATCCCACAACTGTTATCCCCAACCTTATAACTGTGACCTTGCTAATACTGCAAGACTATTTTCTAACACTGCAAATTCATTTTCTAACACTGCAAATTCTTCTCAAACTTGTGTATTCTCTAAATGCCCCCGACCCCCTTTTATACTACTCTCATTGGAAACCAACGTCCGAGATTTATTCTCAATCAACGGCTAAGATAAAAAAACAACTTAACAACCAATGCCAAATCGATTGCAAGGTGTCCCTAAAAGAGATCAATTAATTAATAAATATTGTTTCGAATCTAACCAAAGAAAAACTACATACTAATAATTATACATGGAGAAATATCTTTTGAGCTACTCAAACTAATAGTCCCTCTTAGCGAAGAAGTTATTCTGCATGACACCCAACTTATCTCTGAAGAAGATGAATTTCGCCTTCCCTAATGTCTTAGTCAAAATGTTTTCTACCTGTTGCTCTGTAGGTATGAATTGCAGCTAAATAATCTCCTAATGTACAAAATCCCTAATGAACTGATAACTGAAGTCTATATGCTTAGACCTATTATGAAATACTATATTCTTCAATAATTTAATGCAACTCTGATTGTCATAGTGTATCATAGTAGTCTCAACTCTCGGACCAAACAAGGCTACTAGAAACTTCCAAAGCTATATAGCTTCACATGTTGTGATGTTGGTTGCTATGTATTCTAATTTTGTAGAACTCAAAGCCACAAAGTTCTTCTTCCTGCTATACCAAGAGACAACTCCTGATCCCAAACTGAAACAACACCTTCAAGTACTTCTCTTGCCCATTGTATTTCTCATCCAATCTGCATTAGTATAGTCTATCAACTTGATTCCTTCACCTCGAGTATATATAATCCCATAATCAATTGTATGACACAAATAACACAACACAATCTTTGTCGTTGTCCAATGTACTCTCTTTGGCTCGACCATGAACTCACTAAGAGAGTTTACAACAAAACCTATATCTAGCCTAGTGTTGACCAAATACATGAGAGAACCAATCAACTACCTGTATAAGGTGGGATCTGCATCCTTCTCCTTGGATGTGTCTACCTTCTTCCAATTCATGATCATGGGCGTAGACATAGCTTTTCAATTCTATATCCTAAACCTTCTCAAGATTTCAATGTAATATTTTCCTTGTCTAAGGAAAATCTCTCCATCTATCTCCCAAACCTCCATGCCTAGAAAGTAGTGCATAAGTCCCAAATCCTTCATCTCAAACTCTATTTCATGGTCCCTTTTGCAATCCTCTATGAGCCCTAGTGAACCTATTAGAAATAGGTCATCCACATATAGAAAAATAATGAGAATATCACCCCCAACTACCAAGTAGTAGAGGTTAGCATATGCCTCACTCTTAAAAAATCCCATTCCTTGTAAGTATGAATCAATGCACTCATACCATGCTCTGGGAGATTGTTTGAGCCTGTACAAAGCTCTCTTGAATCTGCACACGTGGGTCTTTTTTGTGTGCTACAAAGCCTTCTGGTTATTCTATAAATACCTCCTCTTTCAACTCACCATTAAGGAATATTGTATTCACATCCATTTGATAAATTTGCCATCTGATCTATGCTCCAAATGAGATCACAACTCGTATATAAGTATAACTGCCCACTGGAGATAATTTCTCCTCGTAGTCGATGTCCTCCTTCTATGAGAACCCCTTTTCCACAAATCTTGCCTTGTATTTCTTGATGCTACCATCTGCACCGTGCTTGATCTTATAAATCCAACATGATCCAACTACAACCCTATTTGTCGATCTAGGCACAACCTCCCAAACATTGTTTTGCATTATTGAAGTATACTCCTCAACCATCACATCTCACCACACTTGATGTTGTGGATCCTCCAGATAGATGGAAGGCTTACTATCTACCAATTGACTGACTATTGGCACATATTCATTAAACTTGGCTGGCTATCTTTGTTGTCTCATACTCATCCTAGGAGCTCACACAAACTCCTAAGTATCCCTATGTGTCTGTTGAGCCTCATGGTTCCTATTGTCAACTATAGAGGATGAAACATCAACCTCCATGTCCTCTTGATGCATCTCTTGGTGTACCTAATGCTCCATATTTTTTGAACTCTCAACACTTGAACTTGTGCTTGTACTAGTAAATTTACTTGATCTTTTCTGCACTTGATTTGGTTGAGAGATCCTTGGAGCTTCTGCTAGCCATTCACTCTGATCATCTGCTAGAAAAATTCTAGACCTTATAAATACCTTTTCCTCCATGAATTTGATATCATGTCTGACAATAATCCTCCTCATCCCTAGAATAAATATCTAATATATACCTTTGAGGTCTCACTGTACCCCATGAAATACCCCCTCTCTACAATATCATCTAACTTGGTACATGTATCCCTTGGAATGTGAAAATAATGAAAACTTCCAAATATCCTGAAGCGACTGTCATTTTTCTTCTTTCTTATGAATTCCTTCTCTAGTATCATCTTTTCGAGTACCTTATGTAGAACCCTATTTTGTATGTATATTTTCATACTATATGCCTCTAACCATAAGTACCATGGCATGTCCTGGTCATGTACCATAGCCCTTTCTTCCTTTGATAGGGAATGATTTTTCCTCTAAAAAATCTCATTCTATTGTGGATTCTAAGGAACAATCCACTCTCTTTTGCTTCCTTCCCTAGCACATAACTCTAGGAACTCTTTCCCTTTGTACTCGCCTCCATTGTCTGACTCAAGAAACTTTATCTTTGTTCCTGTCGAATTCTCCACAAGAGCCTTGAACTCTTGGAAGTGACTAAAAACCTCATCCTTGGTCTTCAAGAAGTATATCCAAGTCTTCCCAGAGAAATCATCAATAAAAGTAACAAAGTACTCATATCCCCTAGGAGACTTCATCGATATTTTCCAACATATATCTAAATGTACTAGATCAAGAACACCATTGGATCTTGTGTCACTCTTTGGAAAAGTTTCTTTTGAAAACATCCCCACCACACATTGCTTACATACATCATCATGCCATGTGCTCACCTCTAGAACACCTTTCACTATCTCGCAAAGAAATTTAAGTGCTCCATGATGTATATGGCCCATCCTCCCATGTCATATCTATCATCGATATCTAGGATTACTACTACTAATGAGTGCCTTGGGAGTATCAAACTCTAGTCTATAAAGTTGACCACTCGTAACTCCAAATTGATATGGGTGATTTCCAATCCTTATGCTTGATCAACACATGCACCCCTCTAGAGAGTACAGTATACCCTTTATCCTAAAGGACATATGTAAACATTAGATTCATACCTAAGCCTAACACATGCAACACACCATGAAGGGAAATAGGCTTGTCATTCTCCCTTTGAAAATAAACATTCCCTTTCCCAACTCAGTTAAGTTTGGACATGTTCACCATAGAAATATGGATTCTAGTGTGCTCCTCCTTATAGCTAGAGAAGTATTCTCTAACTATTTTCATATGAAATGATGCCCCACTATATATATGCCACACAATTTGTGAGTTTGAGCTAGCCATACAAGATATGAGTGCAAAATCATCCTCCATTATACTAGAGAGCTCATCTAAACTTGTTGAAGTTGCTACTTGTTTCTTACCTTTCTTGTCCTTCTTCCTTTGTGGGAAATCATTGATATAGTGGCCAAACTAATGAAATCCAAATAAATTGATCATAAACAATTCCTTCTTACTTTGTGGATTTTATCCTTTACTAGAGCCCTTCTTCGGTTTCACTTTTCCCAATAGGGCAATGTTCTCTTGTTCCACCTTACTTTTTTGAATCTTATTTTTAGTTCCATTGACAAGACTTAGTCTAACCTCTTCCTGAGTAAAATCACTCCATAGTCGATCCCAACTCTGTAAGGTGTCGCATCCATAAATAATTTGAACAAAGACATCCCACTGCTTAGTAAACTCATTTAGGGTTATCCTTACTAGCTCATCATCATCTGTCTTATATCCAACAACTGCTAACTCATCCTTGAAAAGTCTAAGCCTCATGAGGTAACTTATAGCATCTTCTCCCTTGACCATTTGGGTGTTCCTCAGCATTTCCTTGAGAATCATCTTTTGATTAGTGGTAGAATTCTCATACAGATTCAGAATGGCATCCCACATCTTCTTTGTTGTATCTAACTCAACAATATGTACAACTATATGGTCCTTGACACTGTCAAGGATTAGCCTCCTTGCCTTGGCATAATCCTTTTTATATGCTAAGAGTTGTGTTGGATCTGTAGGTATAACTACAACACTAGTAACATATTCCTCGATACCATTCTACTCTAGCAATAAAGAAATTCTAGGTTTCCAGACACCAAAATTTGAGACTCCATCCAATCTGTCCTTATCTCTCAAACCAGTTGAGGCCATATCAAAGGATAAAAGAAATAATAGTTTTAAAGAGGTCAAACTAGGTTTTATAAACTTTCAATTTCCCCTTGCCTAGGGTAAACCTTTTCTACCCTCAACTTAGCTCTAATACCATGTGAAAATTCCATTGCAATTACTGATTATTAATCTCCTAGATCTTATACAGATTATTTAACTGCCAAAAATTAATTCACAGCTAATATGGAAAAATTACACAACTGCAACTTCACAAATATAAAACATGAAAGAAACATGCAACACAATGAACACGATATTTTTGGATAAATTGTCCTTGTAAAAACCCCGGAGGGAAAACTAGTAATGCAGATCAGGAACTTATATAAAGTTTAGAAAGTTAAGAGATACATAAAAATTCCTTCCTCTTATTGGCAGAGCTCCGACAATCTCTCAATTTCTCAAGCTAAGATCCCACAATTTCTATCTCCAATGCTATCACTGCGCCCTTGCTAACACTGCAAGGCTATTTTCTTACAGTACAAATTCATTTTCTAACATTGCAAATGCTTCTCAAACTTGTTGTGTATTCTCCAAATGCCCCTAACCCCTTTTATACTACTCTCATCGGAAACCAACAACCGAGATTTATTCTCAATCAATGAAATAAATTAAAAAAACTTAACAACCAATAACAAATCCATTGTAAGGTGCCCCTAAAAGAGATCAATTAATTAATAAATATTATTTTGACTCTAACCAAAGAAGAACTATTTACTAATAATAACATATGGAGAAACAACTTTTGACCTACTCAAACTAACACTCCCTCTTAGCGAGGAGGTTGTTCGGCGTGATACCAAACTTATCTCTAAAGAAGATGAATTTTGCCTTCCCCAATGTCATAGTCAAAATTTTTTCTACCTACTTCTCTATAGGTATGTACTATAGTTTAACAACCCCCACTATACACAATCCCTAATGAAGTAATAATTGATGTCTATATGCTTAGACCTATCTTGAAACACTAGATTCTTAGATAATTTAATGCAACTCTGATTGTCGCAGTGTATCAAAGTAGTCTCAGCTCTCTGAACAAAGAAGGATACTAGAAATTTTTTAAGCCATATAGCTTCACATGTCACCATGCTGGCTGCTATGTATTCTAATTCTATAGAACTCAGAGCCATAGACTTCTTCTTTGTGCTGAATGTCCTAAACGAAGAGATAACTCATGATCCCAAACTGAAACAACACCCTGAAGTACATCTCTTACCCGCTATATTTCCTACCCAATCTACATGACTATAACCTATCAACTTGATTCCTTCACCTTGAGTATATATAATACCATACTCAACTGTACCACACAAATAATGTAGCACATATTTTGTCATTGTCTAATGCACTCTCTCTAGCTGGACCATGAACTAACTACAAAATTTTACTTCAAAAGATATTGCTTCCCTAGTGTTGACCAAGTACATGAGAGAACCAATCATCTACATGTATAAGGTGGGATATGCATCCTTCTCCTTAGATGTGTCTACCTTCTTCCAATTCATGATCATGGTGATAGACATGGATTTTCAATCCTCCATCCTGAATATTCTCAATATTTCAATGTAATATATCCCTTGTCCAAGGAAAATCTCTCCATATGTATGTCAAACCCCCATGCCTAGCAAGTAGTGCATAAGTCCCAAATCATTCATCTCAAACTCTCTTGAAAGGTCCCTTTTTCACACCTCTATGAGCCCTAGTGAGCTTGTTAAAAATAGGTCATCCACATATAGAACAAGAATGAGAATATCACCCCAACTACCAAGTAGTAGAGGTTAGCATACACCTCACTCTTTGCAAATCCCATTCCTTGTAAGTATGAATCAATGTGCTCATACCATGCTCTAGGAGATTTCTTGAGCCCCTACAATGCTCTCTTGAATTTGCAAACATGTGTCTCTTTATTGTGTGCTACAAAGGCTTGTTGTTCTATGCATACCTCCTCTTTCAACTCAACATTAAGAAATGTTATCTTGAGATCCATTTAATGAATCTTCCATCCCATCTGTGCTACAAATGAGATCACAACTCATAAATAAGGATACCTGGCCACTGGAGAAAATGTGTCCTCATAGTCTATTCCCTACTTATAAGAGAACCCCTTTGCCGTAAACCTTGCCTTGTATTTCTCAATGCTACCATATGCACAGTGCTTGATCTTATGAATCAAGCATAATCCAACTAATACCCTATCTTTTGGTCTAGGCACAACCTCCTACACATTGTTATGCATTATTGAGGTATACTCCTCAACCATCACATCTCACCACACCTGATGATGTGGAACCTCTTGATAGATGTAAGTCTCACTATATACCAACTGACTAAATAATGCCACATAGACATTAAACTTGGTTGGTTGTCTCTTTTGTGTCATACTCATCCTAGGAGCTCCCACAAACTCTTGAGTATCCCTATGTGTCTGTAGAGCCTCACAGTTCCTATTGTCAATTAGAGAGGATGAAACATCAACCTCCATGTCTTCTTTATGCATATCTTGGTGCACCTGATACTCTATATTCTATGAACTCTCAACACTTGAGATTGTGCTTGTACTAGTAACTGTACTCGAGCTTTTCTTCCTTTGATTCGGTTGAGTGATCCTTGCAATTTCTGTTGGTTGCTCACTCTGATTATATGCTAGAAAATCTCTAAGCCTAGTTTTCCTCCATGAATTTGGTATCACGTCTGACAATAATCCTCATGGTCCCTAGAATAAATATCTAATATTCCTTTGAGCTCTCACTGTACCCCACAAAGTACCTTCTCTTTGCAGTCTCATCTAACTTGTTACGTGTAACCATTGGAATGTGAAAATAAGACAAACTTCCAAATATCCTAAAGTGACTGACATCTGGGTTCTTTCCTATGAATGCCTGCTCTGGTGTCATCTTTCCCAGTACCTTATGTGGAACCCTATTTTGTATATTTATTATCATAATATATGCCTTTTCCAAAGAGTAGCATGGCATTTCCTAGTCATGTAGCATAGCTCTTCCTACCTCTGATAGGGAATGCTTTTTCCACTCAGCAACCCCATTATGTTATGGATTTTATGGAACATTCCACTCTCTTCTTGATTTCTTCCCTTGTACAAAACTGTAGGAACTCTTTCCCTTTTTACTCACCTCCATTGTTTGACCAAAGAACCTGTATCTTCCTTCCAGTCCAATTATCCACAATAGCCTTGAACTCTTGGAAGTGGCTGAAAACCTCATCCTTGGTCTTCAAGAAGTATTCCCAGGTCTTCCTAGAGAAATCATCAATAAAAGTAACAAAGTACTCATATCCTTTGAGATACTTTGTCGACATTGGTCAACATATATGTGAATGTAGTAGATTAAGAACACCCTCGGATCTAGTGTTATACCTTATAAAAGTTGCTTTTGTAAACTTCCCCACCACACATCCCTTACACATGTCATCATGCTCCCTTCTCACCTCTAGAACACATATCACTGTCTCACGAACAAATTTAAGTGCTCCATGATGTATATGGCTGATCCTCCCATGTCATAGCTCTCCTCGATCTCTAGGATTTCTATTTCCTTCTTCTCATAAGTTATATGTCCTTCTTCTCTACAATGAAAATAAGCCTCATAGAAACCTCCTCTTCCTAATCCTTTCCCTCTTTTTCTTCCTCTCTAATCTCTGTTATTTTGATTGTGAGGGTTATATAACTTATTTCCCTTTGATTACGATTCCTACTAGAATCACCATTCTTCTTCTGATTTTCATTCTAGCCTCCATAATACCATCCACTAGGTTTTCCACCACAACCTCTTCCACTTTGCTTGCTCTCAAAATTCTTATTCAGTTTTTCTTCTACCTTCAAATAAAATTGATATGCATCTTCCATGGTAAATATTATTACCATGATCAACTTCTCTTGAATACTTGATCTTAACCCATTTATTTAATGGGAAACCTTCTCCTTGTTAGCTTTAGAATGACCAGTTCTAATAAGGACTCAGTAGAACTCTTCAAGATATGCCTAGATAGAGCTTCCCGCTTGTTCCAACCCCTACATTTTCTTTAGCGAATCAAGCTCATAGTCAACATGAATGAATTGTCTCTTAAATTTTTCCACCATTTCATCCCATCTTGTTATCTTCTCCTTCCCTCTTCTATTTCTCTCTAATTGAATCTCTTTCCACCAAATTTAAGCATGACCTTTCAGCTTAGCCTTTGCGAATATGACCCTCTCAAGATCTTCTATTTCCTCAAACTCAAATTATTCCTCCATATCATTGATCCAATTGATAAAATCTTCTAGATTAAGATTACCAGAAAATGTAGAAACTTCAATTTTTTGTCTCTTTCCAATATTAGAAATGGCCTTCAAGAACCTAGCTTCATTAGGATCCCTAACTGTTTCTTTTCTTCTTTAAAATTTCCTTCTTCTTCAAAAGAATCTTCACTTGTATCCATTGCCCTCATATCATATCCTCTATGCATCTCCTCTTACAGTTCTAGCACTTGCCTCTCGAGGGCTCTGAAACCCTCTTTTGTCACACCGCAGTTCCTTCAGGGAGGCATTTTCCACACTTATCTCTCAGACCCACAACCACAACTATGGTGCAAACCACCTCACGTTTGAAGATCTATCTACACACAAAGGAACTTCTACTTTGATAGCACTTGATGAAGGGTACTCCCTTTCTTTGATCAAACACACACAACACAATAAGGAAATAAATAGATAATTGGAAGAAAATAACAGTGACACATGAATAGAAACACTTGCTTTCTATTATTTTCAATTAAATGACATTACAATATTCAGAAAAGTAACATGCTACAACCACATGGGTAGTTTTATTACAATAATCTCCAAGACAGAGCCACAATCTACACTGTTGAAACTGAACCCTAAAATCCTCATTCAGCCCTATATAAGTAGTACAACTAGACCACCTTATAATATTTTTGAGAGTAAAAGTTTCCATTTGGCACCCAACAGTTCAATTTCCTACCTTAAGTGTTTTTTCTCTCTATTCCTTTTGTATTGAAACTTGAGTCCTAAAGGCCCAACTTCTAAAAACCATAACTTGTAACCTATTGAGTCGATTGAATATTATGAACCCATTTCATAAATTCCACAAATTTATTTATGCCCTAGTATGGAAAAATACTATCCGATCAAAGTTTGACCCCTTTTGGGAGCCTCTAAGGCCTTCAAAATTGAGTTGAAAGTTTTTGTATCACCCCACCAAAATAGAAAATGCAATATCTTAAAAATTGGACTTGATCTTGCCATGAAAAATTACCGACAGGAATATATATCCAAAATGAACCTCTAGGTAAGTAAATGGAACATTTCAAGCTCAAATGAATATCCTAATAAATAATAATAAACATTCGATAAATAGTAACTCTTCTCAAAGATAGCCCTTATTGAAAAAGTAGACAATATTTTTGGGTGATGAAAGACTGCTCTTACAATCTGGATGCTCCTACATCAAAAAGAGTGGAACCTGAATAGAATAATGATAATGTGATCCAATTTGAAGCTCACAAACCCAAAATGAAAAACTACGAACAA
>MU224218.1:234197-249124 GCA_018584345.1 Thuja plicata
TAAAGGAGGCTCTAGATTTACTTCATTTAAAAACTAACAAGAGAGATCTTTTATTTAATTTTGAGAATAATACAAAATAAATGAAATCATCTTCACAACTATTTATACATGGCTTACAAAGAAGCTTAAGACAGCCAAATGGCTCTTTTTCAAACTTTTCTTTCCTCATGGCTTGACATAAATAAACATGATATTTAAAATTCTTTCACTACATTTTCTCTTCATAGATGACATCTTCCTATAGCAAGTATCTATTTTTCAGACTTGAAGGCTCTTACAATGAGCTCCCATTTTCTTTTTTTTTATACATATCCATTAATCATTCTTCTAAACTTTTACAAGCAAGTATCATAAAGAGGTAACAAAAATAACAGCTCTTTTCTTCTTCCAAGTAACTTCCAAAATCTTCAAATCTGCAAATAAAATCCAACAAGAGGAAACAAGAAACCATGGGGCAGCTCTCCACCCAACCATAGGCCTCTTATGAGGCCACCCCCGAGCTTGGGGAGCCAAACAAGGGAAGGGATACACTCATTCACAAACAACTACTTAACAACACATGAATTTTTACACACAAAACTCCCATTTCCTGTAGGAGCAAATATCTCAGTGTAATTAACACCTTCTTTCTGAGCATATCCCTTTGCTACAAGTCTTGCTTTGTGTTTGTCAAGAGATCCATCAACTTTATATTTGTTTTTAAATACCCACTTGCAGCCAATAGGTTTGGTTCCAATTGGAGGATCCACCAACCTCCAAGTTCCATTTTTTATGAGAGCATCATAGTCTCTTTGCATTGCACTTTTCCATGCATCGCTAGCTGTTGCTTCTTGAAATGAAGAAGGTTCATCAACAGCAGAAAAATTTAATTCAAAATCATCATACCTTTTTGGAATTGTCTTGGGCCACAGTGATCTACGGACTGGTTGTTCTAATGTTTTCTCAATATCAGGAGCCTTTGAATCAAAATCTTCACTAGCTGGTTCACATTCTTTTGCAACAAGTTCTTCAAAAACTAGTTTACATTCATTTTCAGCATGTTCTTCACAAGAAATTTCAGATTCATTAGACTCTTTCACATTATCTACCACTTCCAGAGATTGATCTAGAAGAGGAATCCCCCCTACAAGAGGTGGAAGTGCATTATCCCATTCATGATAGAATTTTTTTGAATGAAATCGATCACGATGAGAAAGCTACTTATTAATAGTGGAGGCATCTTTTCCAATTTTCAGAAATATAACATCTCGAGAAATAAGAAACTTTTTATTTTCCTCATCATAGAGACGATAAGCTTTAGAAGTAGTAGAATATCCCTGAAAAATGCATTTCCTACTCCTAGCTTCCAATTTATTTCTTAGCTATTTAGGAATTAAAGCATAGCAGGGGGAACCAAAAACCCTAAAATTCTTCACTTGGGGAAGACGACCATGCCACATTTCATAAGGAGATTTATTTTCTAGTGCCGCAGATGGACTTCTATTTTTTGTGTAGACAGCACAAAGAACCGCTTCTCCCCAAAATATTAATTTAACATTTTGAAAAAACATCATAGATCTAACCATATTCAATAGGGTTATATTCATACGTTCTGCCACACCATTCTGCTATGGATTATAAGGAACAGTGGTTTGATGCTTTATACCATTGTCTTGCAGATATTTTTTAAAATCTTTAGAAGTGTACTCTCCACCATTATCACTTCTCAGAGTTCCAATATTGATGAGTTTCATTTTTAATCCACAAATGACAATTTTTGAAGGTATCAAAAGCTTGAAATTTTTCCTTTAATAAATAAACCCAACACATCCTGGTATAGTCATCAATAAAATTCATTATATATTTATTTCCATTTGCTGATGGAATAGGCATAGGCCCACACAAATCTGAGTGAATGAGAGCTAGCTTTCTAGAAGCTCGAAACATAGAATCATGAAAAGGTTGTTTACTGTGTTTGCCTAAAATGCAAGCATCACATTGAGAAATTTGTTTCGAAATAGTGGGAAGCCCTTGAAATCCTTTTTGTTTCATGATCCTGAGACTATCATAGCTAATGTGGCCAAATCTTGCATGTCATAACAAACTAGAAGACAAGTTACCACTATGCTGAGAGAAATTTGCAGTATTCTGAGAATGTGATGAAGTACCTTTCAAATGTAAAAGTGTTCCAACTTCTACCCTGGTCATAACAATAACAGAATCAACAGACCATCTAATCTCAATGATGCCATCAAACATATGCAGTGAATGACCTTGTTGTCTAATATTCACAAGGGATATCAAATTTCTCTTCAACTATGGAAGATAAAGAACGTTAGAAAGTATATAATCAGCAAGACCTGGTAATTTAAGTCTAACAGAACCAATCCTTGAAGGTTGTAATTCAGATTTGTCAGCAAAATATACTACTCCATCCACTTGATCATTGAATGTCTCAAATAAATCTCTTCTAAATTTCATATGGCATGTAGCTCCAGTATCTAAAAACCAAGTATCATTCAAAGAAAAATATGAAGTACTAAAAACTTCTTCAATCCCAACATTACAATGTGCTACAACGTAGTGTGCAGATTCAGGAGGGTTACCTTTGTCTGGGGCCTTTTCCTTCTTATCACAAATCTTCTCCCAAGGAGTTTGACAAAGGTTGGAACTATGACCCATTTTTCCACATCTATAGCATTGCATAGATTGTTTGTCTCTCGATTGTATGTCTCTGTGTTGATAATCTTTGTGCTGGTGTTGTGACTGAGAATGTTGGCTGCCACCTCTGCTACCTCTGCCACTAGATTGTCTTCTCCCACGACCTCTATTGCTAGTGTCATGTCTAGAAAAATTATCTTTAGATGTCTGCCCCTGATGTGCAAGACATAAAGTCTCAGCATTTGAAACTGATGCCTTCTTCCCAAAGGCTTTTTCTCTCTCTGCGATATTTTCCACAAATTTATCAAATGTTATATCCTTGATTTTCTCACTAGCTTGAAGAGACTCAAGATAGTGTGAATAGGTAGGATAAAGAGCTTTAATAAAAGCAGTGAATTGAAGATCAACTTTTACACCCGTAGCTTCAATATCATGAAATAATGCTCTAATTTCAGAAGCCAACTTCATTGGATCATTATCTTTCAACTCTAAATTGAATAACTTCATTAACAACTGAATGATTTCAAGTTCTGAATGAGAATCATACAGATCTTTGAGTTTCTTTAATGCTACAAATGCATTTTTACAAGAGATGATATATGTCTACTTACCTCTTCAGTAATTGAGGCAGCAATCAACAAGTTCTTTGTCATCTGTAGGTTGTTGTGGCTCTCCTGCACTATCATCCTTGCTTTCACAAATATCATCCCACAAATCATTAAAAATAAGAGAATTTTTAACTTTTCGCAACCATTCATGATAATTCTCTTTTCCAGAAAGAACTATTCCAACAATTGAAATTAAAGAATGCATTGGAATATATTGTTCAATCTAAAATTTATTTTTGAATTCTATACTATACGGAAGAAAATCATTTACTTCACAATCGAAATCAAAACTTAACAGCCTGTAGTTTTTTTTCTACAGGTTCTGCAATTTGGCTCTGATACCACTGTAACAGGCCCAAAATAATATATTAAAAATGCACACACAGATATATAAATAGAATTGAAAAACTGGAAAATATATTACAATCCCAACTGTTGAGACAGTTGGAAAAAAACTACCAAAACGTTAAATAATAAACTACTAAAAAATACTAAAGATAACTAATAAATAAAATATCCCATTTATCCCGTAGGATTAGTTATCACAATATACTTGTTTAAATATTGTTTTGGTATGTATTTTAAATTCATAAATCTAGCTTTAACAGCTCCTTCCAACTTAAGATTTACAATTTTAAGTCTAAACCAAATGTACGACAAGCGAGAGGTTGAAACGCTAGTGATCGGATCATCAGAGGATCCAGTTAACTGATACTAATTAATACTGTAAATTTTTTCAATTTTAAGTTAAGTCAATTTCCAAAATACACGTAAGAGAATTCAATGCGTGTAGCTTTAATATGTTGTTCGCTCCGGAAATCTAATGACGATTGATAGTATGTAGGTGAAAGGATTCAGTATCTGGGTCTGTTGTAAACTGGTGGCTATTCAGCAAACTAAACCTCTTGATGTATAAGGATAGTTCGGACAAAAAATGTTCACTTGGTAAGCTATATGTTTTAGTTTGTTGTTTAGATGTTTCCCTGTTCTAATAGCTTGATAATACTTTCTGATTTAATATTCATACTTGTTAATTTAATGTTCAATTGTGACTTTAAAGACGTTATTGTTGACAATGACTACTCATAATTGAATGAAATGTATCCCTTACTTGTAAAAACCAAACAATCATGTGATGTCACATCAAATGCACAACTATGTGTTTCCCTTTTACATGGCCATTGGCCCCAACTTGTTTTTGGGATGGTTTCTGCCCCTTAGCAAAACACATTCTGATGAGGTATCTTATGCGATGATGTGGTCCTCAAACTTTACTTATAAAAAAACAACATGTCAAGTAAGCTGCTATAAAAAAATTGGAGTGATTTGAAATTCCAACGTAGGATTTTGAGAAGCATGAAGCTAGGGTACTCTACTATTGGGTCCTCCCCTGTAAAATGGTAAACAATACTCTGACATAGATTGATGACACATTAGTGCACCAAACTTCGTGCACAGGTATTAATCTCACTTTGTTGGGGGGCTTCTTTAAACACTTCGGTAAAAAACATGGTGATGTGGCATTATATTTGATGTGGCCCTAAAACATTTGTTGTAAGTAGGGGACTTACCAAGTAATCTGCTCTAAGAAATTGGCAGTGATTTGAAATTTCCATGTAAGATTTTGAGAAGCACGAAGTTAGGGTGCTCAACTACTAGGTCCTCACCCTTATAACAGTAATATGTAATGAAGAAGACACTAATGAACGTTATTTCATTGTTTAAATTTAAAATTATTTCAGCCAATATATGTAGTTATATCACAGATTTCATGCAATAAAAAAAATTATTTTATCACATGTGACACATTAGACAAGATCTAAACATATGATCTAGTAATTTCTAGGAATAAGAATCATCTAAAATAGAGTATACTTATAGTCCTTTAAAATTTGAGTATTAAATAAGAAAATAAATATTGAAACATAAAATTTTGGTGTTATTCCATTAATTAAGTTTCATAGAAAACACATAAGTAGGTGAGGACACTTATAAGAAATCAGATGGTGTTGGAAGGTAGAAATTTCATCCATTAGGATGTGCAACTCTAATGAAATGGGAAGACAGATAAATATCAAATATACAATATATAACGCACATGGAAGAGTATCGTTGATTATAAAGTCAATTCAATGAAAGTAAAATGTTCACCTAACAAAACTCATGTAAAGAAGTGAGAAGTGTATACAATAAGAAAGTGGAAATCATACTTGTGGATGATGAAGATGCAAACCAGACTAGATGGAAACAATGCAATACAAGATCCAAATTAATATTCAAACAACCATTCAATAAAACCTAAAAACTATCCATGAATCAAATGATAAAAAGACATTTCATAGCTAATTTACCTAAGATTACTCCATCATTGCTTTATAATCTTGGTTAAATGGTTGATTAATGTTTGTTACCAAATTTTGTAGCATAGCTTTGATAATATCATGATAGGATGAAGACTTGATGCTTGTTGATATCTTCATATTGATAGTGCTAGGATAAGAAAGTGTTGTTGATAATACAATTGGTTATAGATAGAATGATCATGATATGCTCTAGAATTTTGATAATAAAAAAGCCCACTAGAGAAATATGAATGAATAAGGTCTTATTTATATGTCTCGCATAAATTTGATCAATGGTAGGAATAAATAAAAATATCAATGGATGAGAAAATTTGAGAGAGTGTAGGACCTATAATTAGGACATAGACTTATGAGGTGGAAGGATAAAAAGGAGTGTAAATGCATGGAGGAAATAAATTTTAAAAATTATTTATGCGAGGTAAAATAATGAAATTAATTATTTTAAACTCATTTAATTTTGGAAGAAGTGTTAGGTAATTAAATAACGAAAATAATTTATTTAATAAAGGAAATATTAGCCTAATTTAATAGTTAAAAATTATTTAATTAACATGACTTGATGAAAATAATGACAAGGTGATGCAATGTGCTAGAGTTGGTTATAGAATGCTCTATACAATACAAGATTGGTTCAAGATTATAGTCACCCAAGATCAAGGCACTCCATTAAAGCATAAGATAGATCAACAATGAACATTGATTTTATTCTGTCAATGATGCAATACAATAAATTAATGGAATCAATTAAATTAACTGAATTGAATAGTACATGGTAGATCTCTTGGTTAAATAAGCCAAAGTGAGGCATTAGAAGGTATAAGGTTATGACAGGTTTCTTAACCTTATGACATGATATATAAAGTTATACCTTATCACCCACCTAAGCTAGAAAAGTTATAGTGTGACACATCTACTAAAAGTGGATATATGCACTAAAGGCAGGTCACCCTCTAGAGGTGGAAAAGTGATAGTATAACACGTGCACCAAAAGTGGATCACCTTTAAAGGTGGAAATGTGATAGTTCTTGACATGTCTACTAAAGGTTGATCACCATGCAAAGGTGGAAAAGTGATAAAGGGGTGATTCCACCAAAGGTAGAAGTCCCAGTTTGATGCAGTCATGGATGAAGTCTCCCCAATAGAGATGGTCCAAACCGTGTAGTAAGAGTCAACATAGAGAAAACAAAAAACTTAGAAAAATGAATAGATGATCAAGATGCTATAGAAAACCTTTGCATTATCTCAGACTAAAGTATTTATATAATATTTCCCTGCAACATGAAGCTTAAAATTTTTTGGCATACATGCATAATTACAAGATAAATCTACACTTAAACCCTAATGATAACCTCCCTTGAGTTGCCTTCCAATTTGGTGCAGGGCACCTCCTACACTTCCTATTTTAGTGCTTAGTTGTTTTTAATAAGGTGTGAATCCTTTGGATCACCCTAGTGTGTGTGTGTGTGGGTCTATTTTGTAAGGTGAAGGACCATAAGGTTAGTTATAAACCTTAGGGTTCCTGAAACCATGTTAGACCAAGTCTAGTCTCTTTTGGCTTTTTAGTCCTTACGTTGAATTTTATGTTTTGAAGCATTAGTATAGGTTCTTGTCATGTTTTAGATCACTCCTAAATCCTTGGAGGTTGATAGAGTCGGCATCTTACTCAAAAATTCAACTTTGACAAATGTTGCTAAAAATTTGTCTTTTTGCAAAATGTTGCATGAGCAACTTTTGCAAAATGTTGCATGAGCAACTTTTGCAAAATGTTGCATGAGCAACTTTTACAAAATGTTGCTCGAGGAATGAAAATGACCACACCAAATTCTTGGAGCATCTGTAATGCCAAGATAATGTTATTTGATGTCCTCATGCCTTCTAGGAAGGCTAGATGTTACTGTGTACGGATTTTGATGTTCAGAGAAGGAAATAGAAGAGTTTTTTGAGTCATTCTATTGGTGTACGGCGTGGTACGGATTCATCTAGTGAAACCACTTGTAGAAATTTTTAATGTTTTTAGTTATCTTACTATTCCAGTTGGTTTCATCCATTTTAGTGAAGTTACATAGGAGTTAGAGTATTTTGTTTGGTCATTGTCTAAAAACCCTACTTTACTGGGTCCGCTCCAAAGATGTAACCCTAACAAGGGATGTATCTAGTGGATCTGCATGGCCACTTGGGGATTACAAGTTAGGGTCATGCACTTTAAGATTCCAAAGGTTTAGAAGCTTAATGTTGGTTCCATGAATTTTAAGATAAAGCCCTAGGCTAATTATTTCTATGTAATTAGCCTTCTTTTTGGGTACAGTCACATGCATGTGAGTTATGTGGTTAGAAGGATCAAACCAATGGTGGATCTAGGTCATTTTGGGAGAGAGGGAACTATCCAAGTCCATTTTCTCACTCTATGAACCCATCTTAGACCATTTTCTTAGTTATCAAAGCCTAACCTAGCTAATTAGGTTTCTGAGCTTTGCAAGAGTTTAGTAGTGCAGGAGTAGAGTGAAGTCCTAAGACTTTGGGGGGTTTCAATAATCCATAAAGGGTATCTAGAACCCACTTCATATTATTCAGATCCTTCTGTGATAAAAATGTTATGCTCGAAAAACCCTCTGGATAGGGCTACAAGAGAATCTAGACCAGTTAGTGTTTGACTAACCTTGGGTCTATAAAACTGAATCCATTGGTGGATTCTCAACCCTTGGGGTCTAAAAAAGGTATACCATCCTTTGGATTAGTTGACTAAAGCCTCTAGTGAATATTTTCACTCTTGGGCTTGGTTTAGGGAAATAGTCCCTAAAAGCAAATTTGCAGAGATTGGTTTTTTGGTTTGGGAAGCCAAGCAGTGATCAAAGGAGTGATTGGGCCTCTTGGTCAAGTCTATATACACCCTAAGAAGACAAGTGTGGGATGGGGATACTTGAACAAGTAGTTGGAGGTATTTATAAGGAGTTGGAGCCTACCTAGGTCTTCCTACAATGTACTCTGCATTAGGTGTTATCAGAGCCTGCTAAGACCATGCAAGAAGTGAAAGATGGGTCATAGGATAGAAGACACTCCAGGAGAGGAAGTTCCCACAAGAATCACTAATGTGGAATTGGCTGAAAATTTTAGCGAACAAGAAGAAGAAGAAGAAGAAGAAGAAGAAGAAGAAGAAGAAGAAGAAGAAGAAGAAGAAGAAGAAGAAGAAGAAGAAGAAGAAGAAGAAGAAGAAGAGCATACCTGCAGAACAAGCTCATTTCCTTGAAGATCTTGAAAGAGTTAGAAGCAGACATAAAAAATCAGACATTCCCATGTTTTGTGATAAAATGAACCCTGAAAAATGTATGGATTGGGTAGAAGTTTTGGAGAATTAATTTGAAAGTGACAATGTCCCTGAAAATCAGAGGGTCAAGGTGGCAAAATCCAAAATGAAAGGCCCTGCCTTAAGATGGTGGAATTTTCTACAAAATGAAAGGATTGAGGAAGAAAAGAACCCTATCTCAACATGGAAAAGGATGTTTATAGAAATCAAAAAATAGTTTGTACCAGAGGAATATGAAATCACCCTCCATAAAAAGTTGCGAAATCTAAGGCAAAAAGACCTTGATGTGAGTGGGTACAATGAAGAATTCCATAGAATGACCTTGAAGGCCAAAATCCCTGAGAGTGAGAAGCACAAACTTGCAAGGTATCTCAATGGATTGAAGTATAGAATTCAAGATGAAATGAGTCTATTCAACCTTGAATCAGTACATAAGTGTTTTCAAATGACACTAAAGATTGAAGAAAAACAAAGGAGGAAAGGAGAACAAAATAATAGAGGAAGATGGAGTAATTTCAGAGGCAAAGACAGGTTCAATGGTAGGGGTAAATTGCAAAGGAACCTAGGAGAGTTTAATAACCAGGATTCACAAGGAGAGCACTATAATAGAGTCAACTTTAGCTGTAGGAGATCAAACAACAGAGGGAGATTCGGTGGAAGAGGACCTAGTGTCTTCACTGGGAAATGTTTTACTTGCAATCAAATTGGACACCAGCCCTTTAGATGCCCTGAGAAGAATGGCACCAGAAGACAAGGAGAGGATAGAAGAGTGCAACTCACCCAAGAGGATGACAGTCAGAGTGTATCCTCTTACCATTCTGCAACTTCAAGACCTGGAAATCCAAAACAAGGAAAATGTCTCATGATGCAAAGGACACTCCTAAGAGCACCTACTACTGCAAAACCACCTCAGAGGAAGTCATTATTCAGAACAAGCTACAAGGTGAATAACAAGGTATGCAAAGTTATAGTTTACTCTGGATCCACTGATAATATTGCATCTAGGGAGCTAGTTAATAAGTTAAATTTGCATGTATTCCCTGACCCTTTCCCTTATAAAGCTTCTTGGTTGACAAAAGAGAAACAAACTATCATCAATGAACAATTTTGGGTAGATTTTAAGATAGGGGAGTATAGAGACAGATTTTTATGTGACATCACAGAGATGGATGCATGTCATTTTTTATGATGAAGACCTTGGTAATTTGATGTAGATGCCAAACATGATGGAAATTGTAATGTTTATACCATAGTTAAGGATGGTGTTGAGTATGTGATGAATCCACTCCCTGACAGTGAGAAAGAAAAACATGTGACTAGTAGTGTCTTGCATGTAGGAGAAAAATAATTCATGAAGGTTCTAAAAGAAAGGGATACACCTTCTTATGCATTAATAGTAAGACCTCAAAAGATACCATTGAAAGAGCCAAAGGTCAAGGCCACCACTAGGGATATAGGTCCCAAAGAATTCAAAGAATTGCTAGACCAGTATAAGGGTATCATAGCTAAAATTACACCAGAATCCTTGCCACCTGAAAGAGAAGTGAATAATTGCATAGACCTCATACCAGGGCCACCCTTCCAAACAAAGCAATATACAAGATGATCCCTGAACTGAATCAAGAGATAGCATGACAAATTGAAGAATTGTTGTCAAAGGGACTAATTAGGAAAAGTGTGAGTCCTTGTGGAGTCTCTGCAGTCCTAGTACCCAAGAAAGAGGGCACATGGAGGCTATGGATGGATTTTAGGGAAACCAGTAGGATAACCATCAGATATAAGTTTCCTATTCCTAGAATAGAGGATTTGATGGACTGTTTAGGGGGTTTAAGCTCCTACTCCAAGATAGATCTCAAGAGTGGTTACCATAAGATAAGAATTAGAGGTGGAGGTAAATGGAAGACAACATTCAAGACTACAAAAGGCCTCTATGAATGGCTTGTGATGCCTTTTGGTCTCTCAAATGCCCCAAGTAATTTTATGAGACTAATGAATTAAGTGTTGAATCCTTTTCTCAATAAGTTTATTGTTGTATACCTTGATGATATTCTGATTTTTAGTAGAAGCATAGAAGAGCACCTCAAGCATTTAGACATGGTGATAAGGAAACTCCATGAGGAACAGTTGAAAATAAACATTGAAAATTGTAGATTCCTTCAAGAAGAACTTGTGTCCTTAGGTTTTGTGATCTCCAAGAACACTCTCAAGATGGATCTGTCCAAAGTTGAAGCCATCCTCAATTGGCCACCTCCTACTACTCCTTCAGAGGTAAAAAGCTTCCATGGTTTGTGTAGCTTTTATAAGAAATTCATCATAAATTTTAGTGGCATATGTACACCCATTATCAACAGTATTAAAGGTGGAAGAAAATGCATATTTAAATGGACTAATGAAGCTAATGAGTCCTTTGAGTTGTTGAAGAAAAATATTGCAGAGCAACCTATTCTAGTCTTACTACAATTTCACAAGGTTTTTTTACAGTGGAATGTGATGCAAGAAATAAAGCCATTAGGGGAGTCTTGAGCTAAGAAGGGAGGCTAGTTTCCTTTTTTAGTGAGAAACTCAATGAAGCTAAGAATAAATACTCAACCTATGATCTTGAAATGTATGCAATGGTTCAATCACTTAGGAAATGGAGGCATTATATTTTACCCAAGGAATTTGTTGTCTTTATTGATAACATGCACTTAGCTTTCTTAATAGACAAGAGAAACTTAATCACCAACATATGAAATGGATGGAATTCTTGTAGTCCTATATATTTTCTATCAAGCATTAGAAAGGGATTATGAACAAAGTAGCTGATGATATTAGTAGAAGATGCTTAACCATCCAAACCATTCACTCAGAGAGTAGTGGAGTTCATGCCATGAAAGATATGTATTCTATGGATGAGGATTTGAAAGAGGCTTACCAAATTTGCACTGAGATGACCGACATATACCACATTGATTTTTCAGAATTTCTTGTGCACGATGGTCCACTTTTCAAAGGTAGTTTATTGTGTGTCCCAAAAGGATCCATGAGGGAAAACATTATCAAAGAAAAGCATTATGGAATCTTAGCTAGTAACTTTGGGGTGGACAAAATACTAGAACTTGTTAGAAGGTTCTACCACTGGCCCAAGGTGCAGACAGATGTTAGGATCTTTGTGGAAAGTTGTTTAGTTTGGTGGTGGCATTTTAACCAAGTAGAAAAGGTGATCAAGTTCTAAGGAAGGTTTAAGGTTGATCGATGGTTAAATCATGAAAAAGATAAATGGTGAGCTTGATCCCATGATCAGAAGATGCACGTGGTTTAGCCTTCATGGGATCATGCCTGAACAACACGTGTCCCAGAGCCACAAGTTCTAAGTAACGATGATCGATTGTTAAAACACGGAAGGAATCAATGGCTGGCATGATCCTACGATAAGAAACTAAATGAATTTTATCCATCACGGGATCACGCAATGATGACACGTGTCCTCGAAGATGAAAAGGATAAGATTAATTGGCGGCAGCGTTGACGTGGATCTCTTCATGTTATTTTTATATTTAATTATATTTATGTGCCAATTATGCTTTTGTTTATTATTTTGATACTTCAACATTTTCCTTGCAAGGTTTCGAGGATGACAAATACCATGGATATGTCTGATAATTAAAAAATGTGATCTTTATGTACTAAGGAGGATGAGGACATGCAAACATTATTAAAAGAATATTCACAAGGATGGATGGGTATGTGCAAGATCATGGGGGGCCAAACTATGCCCTTAAGTGGCAATGAAAAATCAACAAAATCAGGGTTAGTCAACTTGACGTGAAAATTTGAACTAGCTATCAACCTAATATCTAAAAGTTGTAAGAATAGAATCTATAGGAAATTGAATGTAGTTTCTAAACTACTAGGCTTTTTCTAAAAAAAAGTTAATATGATTGGTGAAAAGTATAGATTTCAATGCAGCATTACAAAAATTTCAAGAAAAAACTAAGTAGGTGTATGTCTGACCACCTTAATCATAATCAAATGACAATATTTTTTTATAAGATTTTATATATAAGTAGTAGACTCCTTCCTGGATGTGACGCATATTTTTGTGTAATTTTATGCTAAAAAAATAATTAATTATGAATTATCTTCTACAACATTTTCAGAATAAAAAAACTCCCGTGTCTGACCACCTTAACTCATTGAAAAATAAAAAAATTTCTTATAGTAGGCGAAGCATAGAATGTGACACATTTTTTGGTTTTCAAAAATGTTATACCGTCTGAAAGTTATAGCCATTTTTCAATCAGTATTTAAATCAGCACTTTAGAGATAACTCAATTGGAAAATAACTAATAATTACTTACCAAATTCAAAATTTGACAGCAATTATATTGATAGAAAGATGATAATCTCCTTAAGATACCCTTTTCGTTTCATCAAATTTGGGTCAAAAAAAAGTCATCAGCTACATGGTCAAAGTCTGGAACTCAAAGAAACAAGGGAAAAACACATTTTTGAGACATTTGAGGAGTTGACCAAGTAGGTATGGTGGACAAAGCAATACCGAGCCTAATCGGGTACCCGATAAAGCCGGTAGAATTTTTAATTTTTAATTTTCCCTCCCCTTTCTCCGTCTTACCCTCCCATTTCTCCATACTTCATATGATATTAAATTATATATTATATATATTAGATAATATATAATATTGATTATATATTGAATTATATATTAAATATTATATATTGAATATTATATATTAAATATTATATATTGAATTATATATTAAATATTATATATTGAATATTATCTATTAAATATTATATATTGAATTATATATAATATCTATTATATATTGAACTATATATATTAAATATTATATTATATTATTTATTATATATTATATATTATATAATATATAATAATATTAAATATTACATTATATATTATATATTATTTTATACGTATTATATATTAATATGTATTTTACAATATATTACATAATATCTTCATATTGTTGTATATATAATAAAATCAAGTATAGTATATATAATATATATTATATAGGACATATTAATATATAGGTTTATTACACCAGTATAAGGCATCGAAAAGGTTTCCAAAGGGGTCAGAGGATTCCTAGGGATCCTAACGCTTGAGAAAGTGTACTAGGACCCCTTAGGTCCCTCTGTAACCCTCGACAACACATTATAACAGTCAAGCGTGTCCCAAGGGGTTGTACGACACCTTGGGACACACTTTAGTGTTCTAATGTGTCAAAAGGGGTCATGGGAACTTCCTAGGGGTCCTAACACATAAGAAGGTGTACTAGGGCCCCTTACGTCCCTCTGTGACCCCCGAGGACACAATTGAGTTTTCCAATGTGTTCTCAAGGGTCATAGAGGGACTTAAGGGGCCCTAGTACACATTATCATGCATTAGGACCCCTAGGTAGACCCCACGACCCCTTTTGACCCATTTGAATGCTCAAGTGTGTCCTAAGGGGTCGTAGGACCCCTTATGACACATTTGAACATTCAAATGGGTCAAAAGATGTCATGGGGTCTTCCCGGGAGTCCCAGTATGCCTTATCACACATTAGGACGCCTAGGAAGAACCCACAACCCATTTTGACCCATTTGAATGGTCAAGTGTGTCCTAAGGGGTCGCAGGACCCCTTAGGACACATTTGAACATTCAAATAGGTAAAAAAGTGGTTATGGGGTCTTTTTGGGGGTTTAGTACGCCTTATCATGCATTAGGACCCCTAGGAAGACTCCATGACGCCATTTGACACATTTGAATGCTAAAATATGTCCTAAGAGATCATAGGACCCCTTAGGACACATTTGAATATTCAAATGGGTCAAAAGGGGTCATGGGCTCTTCCTAGGGGTCCTAGTACGCTTTATCACACATTAGGAACCCTAGGAAGACCCAAAAAAAAAATTTGACCCATTTGAATGGTCAAGTGTGTCCTAAGGGGTCGTAGGACCCCTTAGGTAACATTTGAACATTCAAATAGGTCAAAAGGGGTCATG
>MU224218.1:262167-273283 GCA_018584345.1 Thuja plicata
TATGCCCACCCCATACACTATACAAAACCATTCTCATGTATTCACACCTTGTTATAGCAGGATGGATGGATGGATGCTTCCCAACAGAGAAATTATTGGAGATATATAATTAACAATTGCAGGTCTTAAGAGAAGGGTTGTGTCTAGATTCCATCAAAAACAGATTCATTTATGCAAAGCTTTTATAAAAATTAAAATTTTATCAAGTAATTTGAAATTATAAGACCTATAATTAGTGAGATTTGAAATTGAAAACCAAATCAGAGGGTATTGTGGAGGAGGAAAAAATTCTTCTGCCCATGGATTCAAACTGGCATTCATGGCTACCAACAATTATTTTGCCTGCAAACCTCAAAACACACCACTCTGCGATGGCAAATTCAGAGGGTATTGTGGAGGAGGAACAAATTCTTCTGCCCATGGATTCAAACTGGCAATCATGGCTACCAACAATTTTTTTTCCTGCAATCCTCAAAACACACCACTCTGTGATGAAAAATTTAGAGGGTATTGTGGAGGAGGAACAAATTCTTCTTCCCATGGATTCAAACTGGCAGTCATGGCTACCAACAATTGTTTTGCCTGCAATCCTCAAAACACACCACTCTGCAATGGAAAATTTAGAGGGTATTGTGGAGGAGGAACAAATTCTTCTGCCCATGGTATTGTGGAGGAGGAACAAATTCTTCTTCCCATGGATTCAAACTAGCAGTCATGGCTACCAACAATTATTTTGCCTGCAATCCTCAAAACACACCACTCTGTGATGGAAAATTTAGAGGGTATTGTGGAGTAGGAAGAAATTCTTCTGCCCATGGATTCAAACTGGCAGTCATGGCTACCAACAATTTTTTTGTCTGTAATCCTCAATACACACCACTTTGCGATGGAAAATTTAGAGGGTATTGTGGAGGAGAACAAATTCTTCTGCCCATGGATTCAAACTGGCAGTCATGGCTACCAACAATTGTTTTTCCTGCAATCCTCAAAACACACCACTCTACGATGACAAATTCATATTGGAAAAAAAATAAAAGAATGAAAAACCTAATTCTGAAAGCTTTGGCAGAAACAAAAGGGTTCCAAGTGCCCTACTCGGCAGTGCTGCTATTTTCTTGTCAAGTCCTAAAAAAATAATGTTTCATTGAATGTTTAATTTAATTAATTTTATTGAGATGTGTTGTACAATGAAAGCAAGATTAAAAATATATCATTTTATTATCTAAATAATTATTAAAGAAAAAACATAGTTAAATTTAGGGTTTTAATGTTTTCCCAATGAAAATGCTGAATGCAGCCGCGGGCAGCAGAAATGAGGAAAACAACTTGCAGGTTTTGATTTATGCCGGAGGTTTTGGGTACCTAATTTTTTTGGGTACCTGATTAGGTTTGTGCTTTGGTGTCAGGTTTTCCTAGGTGTACCTACACTCAGGCCTACTAAAAAGTCAACAAGCACTTTCATGCGCTTTTGGACGAGTGAAAAATGGATTTTTTTCACATCACCACTTTTTGGCCCCCCATGATCTTGCACATACCTGGATAATTCTTGAGGATGGTCGACAACGTCGATGCTCTTTTTCTTGATGTTGAAGATGTTTGAAATACCATTGATGATATACATTATCAGGCAGGGTATATATGGTTAACTATGGATGAACGTATGATCGAAGTACCATGATGATCATAACAAAGAGCCATTATTTGAATTATCTGAGACAAACTACAAATGATCTTTCGGTAGACTATTATTATGAATCCCAATGGTCAACAACTATTTGCACACAAGGATGTTAATCATTCCTCTTTTGTAACTATGATGTTCAGTTGTTGATCATAGGCTTAGGCTTTAGTTATGAAGAGACAAATTATTCTAGAGCTTTTACGCATCCCTTGGATATTATATAAATAGGGATTCCAAGACCATGTGGAAATATATTAATATTATTATCATTATCATCATTCCTAGTTTTAGAATTTGATCACAACTACAACATGGAATCGAATGTACTATTATTCCAAAATCAATAAAAGATAAGTGTTTTTGTCTCACTTGTGGAAATTAAGTTTAAATCATTTAAATTAGTCCATAGCAATTATTGAAGGAGGATTCAATTGCTATTCTTGCAATGCTTGTGTAGAGATTTTATATGTCTCATATCCATGTTTGATTATCAAGAATTTTGTGAAAAGTTAGTGTGACCAGCTTCTTGTTCAACTAGTCTCCCAACCAAAGGAGTTAAATTCATTTCAACTAGCAAGGATATAAATAGGCTTAATTTCTCTGCATCTATAGCATTTGAATAGTTGATGGTGTTGGAGTATATACTATCTTGCAGGGTTGTACATAGGATTGAAAGTGAATTGACACTATTGCCCAAGTTAAAATATGTACTGATCTTATCAATTATTAGATATAGTCATTTGATTTATTATTAAAGTTTTGAGATATTAAATATAGCATTCATTCAATTTACACATATTTTTTCAAAGCATTTTTAAAATTAACAAAATCAATCTTAGTCATGCAGTTTATGTTGTATTGCTTATAGTTTGATTTATTTGAAGTTCCCTTGCCATACTTGAGAGATAAGATTTGGAGTGTATTACATCTACTATAAAAAACCTCCAATCAATAGATTAAGGTTGAGGTATAGGCCTAGCAGCCTTGGTCCTGCAAAGCCAGAATTACAGAAGTTCCAACCTTGCCTTTGGTTGTGACTTTTTAGTTGGCCAAATCACTTGGGCTTCCCATCATTGGATTGGCAAGTCCATAGGAAATCCAATGTGTTGATTTGAGCACCAATAGATTGGTGAATTTTCTAGGGAGTTGTTATAAGAACAGTTTCTGAATTTCAGGTAACAACAAACTCTAGTGGAAGAAAAGACTCAGAAGACAGTAAGTATTTTCCTTCTAGAAAGAAGGTGGCGACTCTATAAATTTGATGTAGTTATATCTTGGTAAACTAATTTGGTTGTTCTAAGTATTCATGCGGGATAGAAGATCCTTGCATCAAGATCAATTTCAAATATATTTACATAGAAGTCTAAGGAGAGGAAAGAAAGAAGCTCTAGATATGTTGTACGCTAGACATAATAAGTTCCCTAATAGGGAAAGAGGAATTTTCATTGAAGATGAAGCCCCTATATCAAGTCATCATAGTCATGAGAATAATGATGAAAATTGTAATCTTTTTTCTCAAGTTGATAGAGAAGAACATGAGCCTCAGCATGGAACAAATCATGAAGAACAAAACAGGAAGGAAAAGGATAGAAAATGGGATGCTATCTTTTGTGAAATAGCTAATGCAGGCTCAGATGATGAAGATATGGTCAGACCTCTTAAGAGGAAACCAAAGGAGATATTAAGGAAAAAGATAATACAAATAAGTGTAATCAATTCACCGAGAGATGAAGGGATAACAAAGTATGGATCTTGTGTATACAATCCTCCTCACAGAAATAATGGGGAACATATTTTCAACAAAGATCATCCTAATCCATTGTTTGAATTGGACAATAGAGGAAGGCATGGGAGAAAAAATGATGGTAGTGAAATAGGTGATCCTTCGAGACAATCAAACAATGGAGAAAATCATAACTAGGTAGGAGTGATAGGTCATCATTCACTAAAAATGAAAGATTTAGATTGCAAGATATGCCCTATAATACTAGTTGGAAAGATGGTAGAACTTAAAAGAAAAGTTATGCTAAAGAAACACCTCAGATATTGAAAATAAACAACCATTTGGTGGAGATCTATCCTTGGTGTGAAGCCTACACACTACCACATTCTTTTGATAATTGTGTTGTGGCCTAGAGACTGCAAGAGGATGAATATCAGAGTGATGATCAGCAACCCACATTGAGTAATGTCTCATCTGAACCCATGTAGGGAAGAGATGATTATAGTTCTTCTGATTAGGATTATGTATACCATGATTATTTGAATAGGATGTATCATTGTGATAGGCATCAAGGAGAGCTTCCATTCATTAGGAGGTTAACAAATGAGGAGAAAGAAGCATATACTATTGCAGCAATTGAGGAAGAAAAGAGTAATTACAAACTAAGGAATAGAATGATAAATGTTGATCAATGGAAACCTGTTGGAGTGTCTATCAAAGCACCAAAGAAGAAGGTCAGCCAACCAGACACACTAAAGATCAAAGATGATACTGCAAAGCTAGGTCAACAAGTAGATCATTATCAAGCTCCTAAACTGAAAAAGCCAAAAGAGAAACTAGTGGTTAGTATGTCTACTCCAAATAGTAGTTCTTTTATATCAAATGCTTTGTCTCAGGTGAAAATTTTTATTCCTTTTTTTGAGATGATGAAAATATCTAAATACAAAGATGAGGATGTGAAAGTGTTGTTTGATGTAGGTAATGTTTTTAAAGAGGAATCTAATCAGAGACCAATAAATGAAGAACCGCCAGTAGTTTATTTAGGAACTACAATTTCTCAAAATGGAACACAAGTTGATCCTTTTTATATCACTTTAATGATTAACAACAAATTTGTTAAGAATTGTATGATGGATTCAGGAGCAGCAATTAACATCATGCCCTCATAGGTTATGAAGGATCTTGGAATGAAGGTTGACACAACTTATGGAAGATGTTATGCCATGGAAAACATATCTATACCTATTGTTGGTATTATGAAAATGTGGAATTTAAATTTCCTACTTGTCCTCAAGTATCATACAAAACTGATATTACTGTTGTAGAAGTTCCTGCTAATTATGGAATTCTTTTATCTAGACAGTGGTCTAATTTAGTAGGTGTTCATATTCAATTAGATTTGTCTTATGATACTATTCCAATGGATGGAAGGGAAGTAAGAATTAATATGGAGCTAAGATCCCCATATATAATTGAAGAAGACACTTCAATGGAGACAATAGAATTTTTTCACTCAAACATGGATAATTTCCAGGTGACTATCACTAAACCAACACTGAAATTCAGTAGCCCCATTGAGATGCATTGGCAGGAGAATCAAGAAGAGATTTGGAAAATGAATTTTGATGGAGCATGTAGTAAGGAAGGTAATGGGGTTGGGATCACTTTTGTATCTCCCTGTGGTAAGACTTTAAAATTTTATTTCTTGTTGAATTTGGAATGTACTAATAATATTTCAAAATATGAAGTACTAATCTTTGGTTTAAAAATTGCAAAATCTTATTGTATTAAGATGCTTTCAGTTTATAGTGACTCTGATTTAATTGTTTCTGAAGTCATAAATAAATTTACAAGTAAAAATCCTAGATTAAAACAATAGAGGAATTTAGTATGGGATTTAGTTGAAATTTTGATGTATTTTCAATTAAATGGATAGAAAGATCACATAATTCCCTTGTAGACCTGTTGGCTAATTCAGCCATCAAGCAAGTTGATATTCCTTTTGGGAAGATTGTGCAGATGGAGATAAAGAGCAGAGCATCAATTCCTGAAAAATGTGTAGAATTGGCAAGTGTTTGAAGATGACAGAGATCTTCTCAAATTTCTAATGAAAAAAGATAGATATAAGGCTCAGAGCATATATTGGAATGGCTATGTAGAGAATTAGGATGGAAAAGGAACATTGTTAGGAAAGGAAGTCGTACAACTAAAGACAAACAAAACTCCCAGAGGCTTGGTAGCACTTGAAGGATTTTTTGATGAACAAGAAAATCTTAAGGTGGGTAGGATAGTTAAACAACATGAAGAAGTTGAAAATATAAACTTGGTAAATGATCATGCTCCAAAGGAAGTATACATATGCAAGAAGCTCACTCCTAAGATCAAGGCTGATTTGATAGCCTTGTTAAGAAAATATAGGCATATTTTTGCATGGTCATATGATGAGATTAAGGCTTATCGTGAAGACTTATTTCACCATGAAATCCCTTTAAAACCATATGCAAAACCTTTTAGGAAAAGACATGATCCTATAAACCCAATGTTAGCCCCTAAAATGAGGGAAGAACTTGTCAAATTAAGGGATGTAGGAATACTAGTACCTATAAGACATTCTACATGGGTATCAAACTTTGTCCCAATTAGAAAGAAGAATGGAGATATGAGGTTGTGTGTTGATTTTAGAAATTTAAATGTATCATCTTTAAAATATAACTATGCATTACCTAATATGGAGGCTTTGTTACAGAAAGTTACTGGGAATAAATTATTGTCTATGATAGATGGATATTCAGGATACAACCAAGTTAAGGTTAAAGGGTCAAATCAATACAAGATAACTTTTACCACTCCTTGGAGAACCTATATTTATGTAAAAATTCCCTTTGGGTTAACTAATATCGGACAAACATTCTGAAGAGAAATGAATGTGGCTTTTGATGGCCTAATTGATCTCATGATGGTTGTATATATCAAGATGATCTGACTGTATATTCAAAAAAGGCAAAGGAGCATTTTAATCATCTGAAGAAAATATTTCAAAGAGCTTTATAATATGGGTTATCTCTAAACCCAAAGAAATGTCACTTTGGAGTAACTGAAGGGAATTTGTACTTGGACGCATTGTATCAAAAGATGGTGTGAGAATAGACCTTTGAAAGTGTAGACACCCTAAAATGGACAGGCTTGCGACTTTACATTAAAAACACTAATTTTCATCTATTAATTAATGGTTTTTTAATCATTAATTAATTATCTATTTTCTTCTAAATTCATTCCTCAAATCATCGAATCCAATTCTCAAAATTAATTAAATAATTAATTTTATTTAATTAAATAGCTTTAATTGATTAATTATCATTAAATTAATTAATTAAACTCAATTTCCTATAGTTCAAATCCAAATATTTAAACTTACTAATTAAATTCTTCCAATTAAATTAATTTAATTTCATCAAATAAAGCAATTCTTAATTAAAAAGAATTCAATTATCTCACATGTTGAAAACAAGTATTAAATAAATAAATTAAATACTCATTTATCTTCAAAGAGATACCTATAATTAGATCACATGGGTTACTCCACCCATCTCTCCAGTCCACATGGGTAACTTCACCCACCTCTTCAGTTCAAAAAGGTAACTCATAATTAGCTCTTCAGTTAACCAACTTCTATCTCCTCTTAACCAAATAAAGAGGTGGAGTTTACTGAGGACCTCTCCTGTTCCTTTTGATCTCAACCATTCTTCTCCCCATCTCTAGGATTGATCTCAACCGTTTATTTTATCACCAATTCCTATATAATAAACCCTTCATAACCATTTGAAGGATCCAGGATTTCAAGCTCTTGTGCGCCATTACTCTGTTAGTTTGGTTCTAGCATTCAATCCATGTTGTGATCACACACACACATTTCAATTATCAAATTCTTGACGCTTCTCAAGTCATAGACACTGCCCTGCCAATACTGAGCATCAAGAACAACGTCTCAGAAGGAGTAGAGAGAAACAATAGAAGCTTCAAGCATCGAGGGGTTTGCATTTACTTATCTTCCTTTCTCTTGCTTGTAGATTTTATTGCTCACATTTTTGTTATTCATTTAGTAGTCATTATATACTTGATTTGCATTCATTTGTGAACCTTTGCTACTAACCCTCACCTTTGGAGACCTATGGGAACTGGAGAGAGGCATACATTTTGGTGAACCCGACGTGAATAAAAAGCCCAAATATCTCTTGCAGATGAAGAAATGAATTGATCAACCACGGCCGTATGGTTGTAAATTTAAAAATTGCACTTTTCTTTGACATTTGTACTATTTTGCAATTGTTGGTATTTTGCCACAATCGACTGGTTTAATACCGCAATTGATTGCAGACTTTCGCAGTTATTCTATCCATTTTCTTATCTCTGACTTCTGGTATTTTTCCGCAATTGCCCGATCCATGCCGCAATCGCAAAAATTTTACCACAGTCGCAATAATTTTGCCACAGTTGTCCAATCCGTGCTGCAATCGATAGCACTTTTCCGTAGTTGCCAGTTAATTACCATAGTCGACAGCACTTTGCCGCAGTTGCAAGTTAATTACCGCAATCGACAGAAGATTACCGCAGTTGCAGGAAGATTGCCGCAATTGCAGCAAATATTAAAAATATCAGATCCAAGTCTTCTGCCCATCTGCTTTTTAATTGACATTCTTTTCAGTTTCTGTGTAGGATTGGATCAAAGTCATCAAAGACAGAGGAGGGTAAGTTTTGGTAAGCACCATTTTGTTTTTTTAAAGTTTCACATATTCTCATGTTTGTGAATAATCCTTTTTGGTAGTAACTTGTTTAAACAACACAAACTAAAAGGAATTCATTTGTCGATTTGGGTTTAAAAAGAACAGTGCTTGCAAAATGTATCACACCTCATATTTCAGATTTGGGCTTAAAATTGACGTGAGGATTAAAATTGAACAAAGGCAAAAAATCTTTCAGTTTGGTGCTTTAAAAATTGAACAAGCAAACAACACCTACTTTTTGGGCTTAAAATTGAACATTTGTGCTTGTATGGTGGTGTAGTTTAGTTCACATTTCAAAATTTAGAGCTTAATTGATTTACCTCGTGTCTTGAGTTTTGGGTGCACTTGCACAAACTGTTAGATTACAAACCTTTATACTTTTTTAGAAAGGCCTGTCTGGGGAATGTACTTCTTCCTCAGAGAATGACCTTAAACTAGTAATCCTTCCGATCAGTATATAAACAAGGTGCGAACCAAAGTTCTATCTTATCTAGCCAAGCTCGGGCGAGGCGTGTTGATGATAGTCTGGATCGGGTGAATATCCCTAAGGATCCAGCGTGATCAACTAGGATCTTAAGTGAGTCACACACGTACAAACTGATTGGAGAGACACCATGAACCCTTACTACAACCTTGATTAATTAGAGGCCAACCCATTTTACCTCCGAATAGAT
Source organism: Thuja plicata (assembly GCA_018584345.1). Taxonomy (NCBI): domain Eukaryota; kingdom Viridiplantae; phylum Streptophyta; class Pinopsida; order Cupressales; family Cupressaceae; genus Thuja; species Thuja plicata. The sequence goes on from MU224218.1 coordinate 271,027, forward strand.
ACCTTATTAGTGCAAGGGGTTGCAGAATTTCCCCCCAAGATTCCCAACATATGTGTCCCACAGTATTTTTGTAGTGAAAGAGATCTTCACTCCATGGCAACAATACTTGGAAATAGCAAAAACACGGGCACCTACGTCGTGGACCTTCGTGTCCTAGTAGCGTGACAATTGTTGTGTGAGCTAATGGACATTCAAGCATTGGGCCTATAACATTGTATTACAAAGCTAATTTGACCTAGATTAATCTGATTGTTCATTTTTGAGACCTCGTGATAACATTGCAATTTGAAAAAGTTGTAGAACATACACAATCTCAGTCTTCATTTCTCAAAACACAGTGTCTATTACGCTTGTTCCTTTGATCAGTTTCTGAAAACGCAAAACAAAACATTCAAACTGTCAAAATGAGTCAAACATGTTAAATTCTAGGGTTGTCAATGTCAACTATCTTGTGAATCATAAGCCTTGTGTGTAATAAACTACCACAATCGACCATTTATTTTATCGTAATTGGTGAAATTATACCACATTTTTTGACCAGAGATACTATATTCCTGTTCTGACCTAAAAACCTTGAAAGAATTCTTCATTTGGTGTCCAAAACTAGTGTCTATCCCAGGAAAATGCAAAGAACATTGTGTGAATCTCTAAACATTTAAGATTACCCTTTCTCTGTAAAGCACGATTACTATCTAAAACATTGTTAGTTCGAAAGCTCAGACTCGAAGTATCTTGATCCAATCTTATCAAACATCATCATCTTTTTCAAATTGACTTTGTCCAAGACAAAGGTCAGAAAATCCTATCTTTGATCATCACCACTTTGAGATCAAGTTATATCAAAATATATCCTTAGAATTACCTTTGTCCAAAACATAACTCGAACTTTGTCTTAGAAAGGATCCTCTTCTTTGTTTTCTTTATATCACTTGTTTTAGTTATAAAACCTGGACCGCGCTATATCTCAAACACCTCATGGAGGACCTTACATAAGGTCTATGGCTAGGGCTCAACTAGATGAGTCATATATCAACCATTTCCCTGCTTGGGAGACATAGCAAGAGAACGATCCCTTCATGAACACTAGTTATACTCTATTCATTGAACCACCCCGTGGGGCAGCTTTTTTCCAAGATATCACAGAAGAAGAAATTGAAGATGTGGAACAAGATGCCTACTCCACCAAAGTAGTTGATGTTGTTGTAGAGAGGAACCCTGAACATTACTTGGCCATGCTAATAAAGAAGGGAGTCAAGCTCCTTGTTGAATTCAGTGTATCAATTATATGGCCCGAAAACCCTCTCGCAGGTCAAAACACTACTCCCACTCCTCAGATATTACCTATTGTGTCATAGATCTTTCCACCATTGGCTTTACCCACATTAACATAGACTGTATCCAATCAAACCAATGACCTGACCCAAGCCAGCACATTGTCTACTCAAGGCATGACAAACTCGCAACCAAGTGCACCTATGATCACTAGTATGCCTTCCATCCCACCAAACACCAGTTATTCTGAAACTATGTCGCTGCTGCAATCCGTCCACACTAACCTTGGGATCAACACATCATGCCCGCAAGGATCCATCGCTGCAGGACCTATTTATAGTCAAGGACAGCCCAAAGCTACATCTTTTCCCATTCTGACACCCATCCAACCTCTGCAATAGCAACCCCAGAATCAGTTGCCTCATATCCAACCTCCGCAATAGCAACCCCAGCTTTAGTTGCCTCATATTCAACCTCTACAACATCAACCCCAGCTTCAATTGCCTCATATCGAACCTCTGCAATAGCAACCCCAGCTTCAGTTGCCTCATATCCAACCTCTGCAACAACAACCTTAGCTTCATTTTCCTCATATCCAACCTCTGCAATAGCAACCCCAGTTTCAAACCCTACCTCAGTAACAACAATACCTACCCCAGCATTATCAACCCCAGTTTCAGTCATGACAGAAAACACTGCAAAACCCCCCATGGACTACTCTTTTCCCTACAGTTACAAATCACTCGGTGGGGAGTCAATATCAAGTCCCTAGGATGAAATCCTATGTTCCTACTCAAGGGACAAAAAGATGCAACCTCATACCCACCACAGCACAAAGAAATTTCCACACGCATCAGTTGCAATATCAAACAGACATGCTAATGCAACAAATGCAAACCCTTCAAACCCAAATGATGGATATGCAAAATCAGGGGCAAACTAAATCCTATACCGCAGAGGATTTATACCCATACCCCTTTGACCA
>MU224218.1:287507-306201 GCA_018584345.1 Thuja plicata
AATTCATTTCCTTTTTCAACAAATAAAGTGCTTTAAGTGGGGATTTTTATTTATTTAATTAAAAGAGGGGTTTTCTTTCAATTAAATAAATTAGAAGAATTTTATTTAATTAAATGGGAGGAATTGAATTTAATTAAATAAGAGGAATTTAATTAAAAGAGAGATTAAATCTTTTAATTAAATAAAAATGATCAAACCTTAGGAAATATTGAAATAATTGAATAATTGGATTAATTATAATTTGATCAAGGAAATTGATTTGAATTGAAAATATTTCAAAGTATTGATTCAGAAATTTGATAAAATGATAAAATAATAAATGGGGCCCAAAGTCTAGGCGACCATTTTAGGGTGCATACAGTTTCCATTGTGGATAAGAAGGAATTTGAGCCTATGAATGCCCACGGCATCAAGGAAGGACAAATAAGATGAATGAAGGCCATGCATGAGTTGTGCATGAAAATCAAGAAGCTTAGTCAGAACACTCAGATGATGTTGAGAGAGGAGAAACCCTAGCTGTCAGGAGGATCCTGATAAATCAAGAGAAGATTTTTTATCAGAGGAAGAGCCTATTTCACACTAGATGCAAGTGCGAGGAAAACTATTATGATGTGATTATTGATGGTGGAAGCACTGATAATTTGGTATAATAAGAAATGGTCATAAATTTAAAGCTAAAAAGGGAAAAACACCGACGTCCATACAAAATTTCTTGGGTGCAAGATGACCACAGGGTTCTAGTCAATGACCAGTTCTTATTGAAGTTCACTTGACTGGAAGTTACCGAGATGAGGTACTTTGTGATATCATCCCCATGGATGCATGCAAGTTATTACTTAGAATACCTTGGAAGTTTGGTAGGCGTGCCATACATGATGATCATGCTAATACCAATTCTTTGACAAAGGATGGAGTTTGACACAAGCAGAAGCTATTGAAGGAAACAGGAGAAAAGGTATGTAGTAATTCTAAAATATGTTTAGTTGATGGAAGAAAGTTCTTATAAGCTATGAGACATGAGCATATGTGTTTTTCCCTAAATCCAAAAGTGGGTAAAGAAGAAGTAGAAGATGTACCTAAAGAAGTTGTAGACTTTTGTTGGAGGAGTTTTAGGATATTTTTTATGATAACGTACCTGATGGATTACCACCAATGAGAAAGATCAATCATCAGATGAACTTGATCAGTGGTGCTAGTTTTCCAAACAAGACAACCCATAGGATGAATCTAGTAGAGAGTGAGGAATTGAACAGACAAGTGCAAGAGTTATTGCAGAAGGGATTGATCTGAGAGACCTTGAGTCTATGTGTTGTACCAGCGGTATTAGCACCAAAGAAAAATGGAGAATGCAGGATATAAATAGATTCTTGAGCTATCAATAAGATCACTATCAAGTACAGATTTCCCTTTCCAAGAATGGATGATATTATGGATTGTTTGCATAGAGATGAGTATTTTACAAAGATAGATATAAAGAGTGGATATCACCAAATCAAGATCAGAGAAGGAGATGAACGGAAGACAACCTTCAAGACAAAGGAGATCTTGTATGAGTGGTTAGTCATGCCTTTCGGGCTAACAAATGCACCAAGCACATTCATGCGGCTCATGAATGAAGTACTAAAATAATTTCTGGGTAAGTTTGTTATTGTGTACCTAGATGATATTTTTATTTCCAATAAGACATTGGAAGAATATATAATTCATATTTGTAAGGTGTTTGAGAGGTTAAGGGAAGAGAAGTTGCTAATTAATTTGAAGAAGTGCAGTTTCATGAAAAAAGAATTAGTGTATCTGGGATTTCTAGTCTGAGAAAAAGGTCTAAAAATGGACCCAAAGAAGGCACATGATATCCTTGAATGGCCTACCCAAAGGAGTGCTACTAAGGTAAGATATTTTCATGGTTTGGATAGTTTTTACAGAAAGTTTATTTGCGGTTTAAGTAGTATTTGTGGACCCTTGACTGAAACAATAAGAGGGGATATGAAAGAGTTTAAGTGGACAGTAGGGGTAGATAAGAGTTTTGAATTGTTGAAAAGAAAAGTTACACAACAACCTATTTTAGAACTTCCATATTTTAACAAGGCATTTCATGTAGACTGTGATGCTGGTGGTAATGCTATTGGAGCAGTTTTAAGTCAGGAAGGTAAACCTATTGACTATTTTAGTGAGAAGTTAAATGATGCCAAGAGAAAATATTATGTTTATGATCAGGAGTTCTATGCTATAGCTCAAGTATCGATGAAGAGGAGACATTATCTTTTTCTAAAAGATTTTTTTTATTTACTAATCATCAAGATTTGCAATATTTGAATAGTCAAGGAAAGTTGAATCACAGGCATTTGAAATGGGTTGAGTTTTTGCAGAGTTACACTTTTCTTTTGAAACATAGGAGTGAGAAGTCTAACAAGGTTGCAGATGCCCTTAGCAGAAGACTGATTTTTCTAACAAAGATGTGGATTGAGGTTGTTGGGTTCAAGGAACTCAAGAGTTTGTATCTCAAAGATCCAAATTTTGGCAAAGCTTGAAAATATTGTAGAGAACTTGTTACCTTGGATAGAACCAAATGATTGGATTTAATAATCCAGGATGATATGTTATTCATAGGTAGTTAGTTGTGCATTCCAAAGATTTCCATGAGGGATAATCTAATCAAAGAAAAGTATAGTAGAGGGCTGACTAGACATTTTGTGCAAGACAAAACCATCTCTCTGGTTAGTGAGAACTATTATTGGCCTAAGTTGCACCAAGAAGTTAAGAATTTTTTACAAGGTTGTAGGTTATGTAAGATGGCAAAAGGAGTGAAGCAGAATATAGGGTTCTATCAACCATTACCTGTACCAGAGAAGACATAGGAGGATATTAGTATGGAATTTGTTCTTGGCCTACTGATAACTTAGAGAGGGCATGATTCCATCTTTGTAGTGGTGGATAGGTTTTTGAAAATGACACATTTCATTTCTTGCAAGAAGACTAATGATGTTGTTCATGTAGCATAATTTTTTTTCAGGGAGGTGGTAAGACTACATGGATTACCAAAGAGAATAGTTTAGAATCGGGACACCAAGTTTGTTGGGTACTTTTAGAGATCCTTGTGGAAAAATTTGAAGAGAGATTTGAAATTCATCTCAGCACACCATCCATAGACTGATGGACAAACAGAAGTTGGGAATAGGAGGTTGGGAAACTTGTTGAGATGCTTGGTTTGAGATTAACCAAAGGGATGGGATTTGGTTTTACCATGGGCGGAATTTGCATACAATATTTGTGTTAATAGGGGCACTCGTAAATCACCATTCTAGATAGTATATAGAAGGAGTCCCAGAATTGCATCACAATTAAGAAAGTTGGACAAAGGATAGACAAGTAGCGCTATAGCTAAAGAATTTGGAGGTGAGGCATCATATTAATAAAATGAATACACAATACAAGGCTAAGGCAGAAAAGAAAATGAGGCATAAGGAATTCCAGGTGGGAGATGAAGTCATGGTTAATTTAAGAAAGGAGAGATTTCCAGTAGGAACATATAATAGGTTGAAGATGAAGAAGTTTGGACCATGCAAAATACTGAAGAAGCATGATTCAGAAAATGCTTATGAAGTAGAGTTGCCCAGTGAACTCAATATTTCACCAGTATTTAACATTTCAGATTTGACAAAATATCATGAGGGAGGTGTTGAGGATCAGATCACAGAAGAAGAGTGGAATATTCCAGCAACTATTATAGCTACACAAGAGATTGAAGACATTTTGAACAGTCGTGTTGGCAAAAGCACAAGGAACATGACATATGAAGAATTTTTGGTCAAATGCAAAGGATGACCTATAAAAGATTCATCATGGTTATCAAGGGAGAATGTTAACCATCTTGGTTTTCCTTTGACCATCTGAGACATGATAGGGTCACTTCTCAAATTACCCAAGGTGTCTGATGCAGGAGCATCCTGGGTGAAGAACAATCTTGCGTCACCCAAAAATATTTTCTAGTTTCTTTTCTATAAGGGCTATTTTGTGCAGAGTTACTATTTTTGGAAAGTTACTAATTTTTGTAAGTTTTCTGTTTGAGGTCAGAATGTTCTATTTTCTTCCTTCGAGATTCACTTTGATTGTATCAACCTGCCAGTAAAGTTTCATTTCTAGATCAAGTCTAGTTTTGTAGATATTGGATATTGTTGGTATTGGCGGTAGGGTACAAAAAATTCAAACTCAATTTTGAAGGTTTTAGAGGCTCCAAATGGGGTCAAAAATTTGGCTGACTGGGCTTGCCTGAGTATAGCATTGTAGAGCACTTCATGGAATTTTTGAAATGGGGCTACGACGGCCCATCGGGTCAATGGTTGATGAGTTATGGTCTCCGGAAGTTGCGCTATTTGAATTTGAAAATGTTAAAGTTTCTTCAAAATTTATTTTTGGGTTCCGAAGTTTTTTGGGCCTACTCATATGTAATAAAAATGAATAATAGTATCTTAGGGCTGGTCATCCTCAAACTTTAGGGTTTAGTCTCTAGAGTCTTCTTGGGCGGTTAAAATTGCCTATATATTGAAGGCCCGTAGGGTTGTCTAGGGCAGTTCTGGGTTATACAACTGGTAGCTTTGGCTTGCAGATTATTGTAATAAAATACCCATGTGACTGTGCATGTTGCATTTCTAAAGGTGCATATTATATTTCAGATTAAATTGTAATTTCATTTAATGGTGGATAATAGAAAGCCCATTTCCTGTCTTTGCAAATCTTATTATTCTAAATTTTGTTGTGTATTTGTGTTAATAAGGGGAGGACCTTTCATCAGGTGGTATCATAGAAGGAGTTCCTGAGTGTGTAGATAGATCACTGAATTTGAGCCAGTTTTCACTTGGACTATGGTTGTGGGTTCGTGCAGTAAGAGCCAAAAATGCCCCCATGAAGGAACCATGGCAAAAGAGCTAGAGGTGTAACAGAAGAGGGCTTTAGAGTCCTCTAGAGGAAAGTGCAAGAGTTGAAAGAGGAGCTATGTAGAGAAATGAATATTGTGGTTAGAGATGAAAGTGATGAGGAATCTGAAGAAGAAGGACAAGGTAACCAGGAAGCACTAGAAGCACTAGAGATCCTGAACATGATAGGCTTTTGAGAGCCATTTCCAAGATTGGAAAGAGACCTAAGATTAAATTTGCCACATTTTTGGGAAATATTAACCCAGAGGAGCTGATTGATTGGATTAATGATCTAGAAAAATATTTTGAGTTTGAAGATGTCAAAGACACGGATTGGGTCAAATTATCAAAGGCCAAATTGAAGGGCCATGCAAAAATTTGGTGGAAGGAGATTCAGTTGGAGAGGAATAGAAGAGGAAAGGAGAAAATCACAAGATGGGACCGAATGGTGGAGAAGTTGAAGAGACAGTTCATTCCCGTTGATTATGAGCTATATCTGCTGAGAAAATGCTAGGGTTGAAGCAAGTGGGAAAATCTATGCAGGAGTATACAAAAGAGTTCTAGCGAGTCCTCATTAGAACAAGTCATGCTGAACCTGAGAAGGAAAATGTTACCCGTTATCTGTGTGGATTGCAGCTAAGTATTCAAGATGAGTTGATTCTAGTTAGAATGACCAATATTGAAGAGGCATACCAGTTTTCCCTAAGAGTGGAAGAGAAGCTAAACAAGAATTTTGAAAGAAAGCAAGCTGGAAGAGGTTGTAGTGGAAGATCTGATGGATGGTCTTATGGAGGCCAAAATGAAGATCAAAAAAGGAATGATGACTCAAGCAGCAGTTAGAGTTATAGGGGAAATGATTTCAATAATTCCCTTGATCAAAATAATAGGAATCAAAGAGGAAGAGTAAGAGGGCAAGGACCACGAAGAGGTGGTTTTCATGGGACATGTTTCCATTGTGGGGAAGAAGGAAATCGAGCCTTTGAATGCCCACAATGTCAAGGAAGGATGGATATGAGGAATGAAGGCCATGCATGAATTACACATGAAAATGAAGAAGCTCAGTCTAAACACTCAAATGATGTTGAGAGAGGAGAAACCCTAGTTGTCAGGAGGATCCTGATAAATGAAGAGAAGAGCTCAGGTCAGAGGAAGAGCCTATTTCACACTAGATGCAAGTGTGGGGAAAAGTGTTGTGATTTTATTATTGATGGTGGAAGAATTGATAATCTAGTATTAGAAGAAATGGTCAAAATGTTGAAGCTAAAAAGGGAAAAACAACTGTGTTCATAGAGAATTTAATGGGTGCAGGATGATCACAAGGTCCTGGTCAATGAGCAGTACTTAGTGAAGTTCAAGAATTTAAGTTACTGAGACTGGGTAATTCATGATATCATCCCCATGGATGCATTTCATTTGTTGTTGGGAAGGCCTTGGAAGTTTGACAGGCATGCCATACATGATGGTCATGCTAATACTTATTATTTTACAAAGGATGAAGTCCGACACAAGCTGAAGCCATTGAAGGAAAAAGGAGAAAAGGTATGTAGTAATGCAAGAATATGTTTAGTTGAGGGAAGAAAGTTATTAGAAGGCATGAGACATGAGAATATGTATTTTTCCCTAATTCCAAACGTGGGTAAAGAAGAATTAGAAGATGTACATGCACAAGTTGCAGACTTGTTGGAGGAGTTTCAGGGTATTGTTTATAATAATGTACCTAATTGATTACCACCAGTGAGAAAGATCAGTCATCAGATGGACTTGATCCTTAGGGCTAGTTTTCCAAACAAGGCAACCCATAGGATGACTCTAGCAGAGAGTGAGGAATTGAACAAACAAGTGCATGAGTTATTGTAGAATAGATTGATCCAAGAGATCTTGAGTCCATGTGTTGTACTAGAAATATTAGCACCAAAGAAAAATGGAGAATGGAGGATGTGTACAGATTCTCGAGTTATCAATAAGATCACTATCAAGTATAGATTTCCCTTGCCAAGAATGGATGATATTATGGATTGTTTGAGTTGAGTTGAGTATTTCACAAAGATAGATCTAAAGAGGTGATATCACCAAATCAAGATCAGAGAAGGAGATGAATGGAATACAACCTTCAAGACAAAGGAGGGCTTGTATGAGTGGTAATTCATGCCTTTTGGGCTAACCAATACACCAAGCATATCCATGCCTTTTGGGCTAACCAATGCACCGAGCATATTCATGCAGCTCATGAATGAAGTACTCAAAGAATTTCTAGGTAAGTTTTTTATTGTGTACCTAGATGATATTTTGATTTTCAGTAAGATATTGGAAGAGCATATGATGCATATTTGTAAGGTGTTTGAGAGGTTAAAGGAAGAGAAGTTTCTGATAAATTTGAAGAAGTACAGTTTTGTGAAAAAAGGAATTAGTGTATCTAGGAATTGTAGTCTCAGCAGAAGGTCTGAAACTGGACCCAGAGAAGGTGCAAGCTATCCTCAAATGGCCTATTCCAAGGAGTGCTACTTAGGTAAGATCTTTTCATGGTTTGGCTAGTTTGTTACATAAATTTTATTCACATTTTTAGTAGTATATGTGGACCCTTTACTGAAACAATGAGAGGGGATAGGAAAGAGTTTAAGTGGATTGTAGGGGCAGATAAGACTTCTTATTTGTTGAAAATAAAAGTTACAAAACAACATGTTTTAGCACTTCCATATTTTAGTAAGGTTTTTCAAGTAGGTTGTGATGCTAGTGGAAATGTTATTGGAGTAGTTTTGAGTCAGGAAGGTAAACCCATTGCCTATTTTAGTGAGAAGTTGAATGATGCCAAAAGAAAATATTATATTTATGATTAGGAGATCTATGCTATAGTTCAGGCATTGAGGAAGTGGAGACATTATCTTTTTCCAAAAGAATTTGTTTTATTTACTAATCATCAAGCTTTGCAATCTTTGAATAGTCAAGGAAAGTTGAATTAGAGGCATTTGAAATGGGTTGAGTTTTTGTAGAGCTACACTTTTGTTTTGAAACATTGGAGTGGGAAGTCTAACAAGGCTGTAGATGCCCTTAGCATAAGACTAATTTTGCTAACACAGATGCAGATTGAGGTTGTTGGGTTCAAGGAACTCAAGAGTTTGTATCCTAAAGATCTAGATTTTGTTGAAGCTTGGAAAGCTTGTAGAGAACCTGTTACTCTGGATAGAACCAAATGGTTGGATTTCATAATCCGGGATGATATGTTGTTCAGAGGTAGTTAGTTGTGCATTCCAAAGAGTTCTGTGAGGGAGAATATAATCAAAGAAAATCATAGTGGAAGACTGGTTGGACATTTTGGGCAAGATAAAATAATTTCTCTGGTTAGTGAGAACTATTATTGGCCATAGTTGTAGCAATATGTAAAGAAATTGGTACAAGGCTAAAGGGTATGTCAGATGTCAAAAGGAGTGAATAATAATATAGGGTTGTATCAGCCATTACCTATACTAGAGAAGCCATGGGAGGATATTAGTATAGACTTTGTTCTTGGCCTACCGAGAACTTAGAGAGAGCACGATTCATCTTTGTAGTGGTGGATAGGTTTTTGAAAATGACACATTTCATTCCTTTCAGGAAGACTAATAATGTTGTTTATGTAGCAAAATTGTTTTTAAAGGAGGTGGTAAGGCTACATGGATTACCAAAGAGCATAGTTTCAGATCAAGACACCAAATTTGTTGGGTACTTTTGGAGAACCTTCTGGAAAAATTTAAAGATAGATTTAAAGTTCATCTCAGCACACCATCCACAGACTGATGGACAGACATAAGTTGTGAATAGTATTTTGGGAACCCTGTTGAGATGCTTGGTTGGAGATAAACCAACGGGATGGGATTTGGTTTTACCACATGCAGAATTTGAATAGAATAATTCTATCAATAGGAGCACTAGTAAATCACCATTCCAGATAGTATATGGAAGTAGCTCTAGAAATGCATCAAAATTAAGAAAGTTGGACAAAGGAGAGACAAGTAGCATTTAATCTGAAGAATTTTCAGAACACTTGAAGAAATTGCATGAGGAGGTGGGCAACATATTAATCAAGTTAATACATAGTACAAGGCTAAGGCAGACAAGAAAACAAGGCAAAGGGAATTCCAGGTGGGAGATGAAGTCATGGTTCATTTGAGAAAGGAGATATTTCCAGTAGGAACATATAACAAGTTAAAGATGAAGAATTTCTGAGAATGCAAAATAATGAAGTATGATCCAAGAAATGCTTATAAAGTAGAGTTGTCCAGTGAACTCAATATTTCACCAGTGTTTAACATGTCATATTTGACAGAATATCATGAGGGAGGTGTTGAGGACTAGATCACAGAAGCACAATGGAATATTCCAGCAACTACTTCAGCTACAAAGGAGATTGAAGACATTTTGGATAGTTGTGTTTGCAGAAGCACAAGGAACAAGAAATATGAAGAATATTTGGTCAAATGGAAAGGATGACCGGTAGAAGATTCATCATGGCTATCAAGGGAGGAGGTTAACTATCTCAGTTTTCATTTGACCACCTGAGACATGACAGTGTCACTTCTCAAATTGCCCCAGATATCTGATGCAGGAGCATCCTGGGTGTAAGAGCAATCTTGCATCACCCAAAAATATTTTATGGTTTCTTTTCAATAAGGGATATTTTGTATAGAGTTACTATTTCTGGAAAGTCACTATTTTTAGTAAGTTTTCTGTTTGAGCTCAAAATATTCTATTTTCTTCCCTGGAGATTCACTTTGATTGTATCAGCCTGCTAGTAAGTTTCATTTCCAGATCAAGTCTAATTTTTGTAGATATTGGATATGTTCGGTATTGGTAGCAGGGTACATAAACTTTGAACTCAGTTTTAAAGGCTTTAGAGGCTTCAAATGGTGTCAAAACTTTGGCTAACTAGGCTTGCCCAAGTATGGTGTTGTAGAGAACTTTGTGGCATTTCCAAAATGGCATTACGGCGACCCACCAGGTCAACGATTGATGAGTTATGGTCTCTGAAAGTTACGCTAGCTGAACTTGAAAATGTTAAAGTTTCATCAAATTTTCTTTTTGGATTCCGAAGTTGTTTGGGCCTACTCTTATGTAATAAAAATGAATAATAATATCTTAAGGATGGTCCACACAAAATATTAGGGTTTACTATCTAGAGTCTTCTTGGGCGGTTAGAATTTCCTATATATTGAAGGCCTATAGGGTTGTCGAGGGCAGTCCTAGGTTATGCAGCTGGTGGCTCTGACTTGCAGATTATTGTAATAAAATGCACATGTGGATGTGTATGTTGCATTTATGAAGGTGCATGTTATATTTTAGAATATTGTAATTTCATTTCATGGTGGATAATAGAAAGCCCATTTCCTGTCTTTGTAAATCTTGTTATTCTTAATTTTGTTGTGTGTTTTTGTTAATAAGGGGAGCACCCTTCATCAAGTGGTATCAGAGTAGGAGTTCCTAAGTGTGTAGATAGATCACCGACTATGAGGCAGTTTGCACTTGGATTATGGTTGTGGGTTTGCATGATAAAAGCCAAAAAAAATGCTTTCATGAAGGAACCATGGCAGAAGAGATGAAGGTGTGAGAGAAGAGAGATTTAGAGTCCTCTAGAGGCAAGTGCAAGCATTGCAAGAGGAGCTACATAGAGGAATGAATATTGTGGTTAGAGAGGAAAGTGATGAGGAATCCGAAGAAGAAGGACAAGGTGACCAGGAAGCACAAGAAGCACCTAGAGATCCTGAACATGATAGGATTTTGAGAGCCATTTCCAAGATTGAAAAGAGACCTAAGATTGAAGTTCCCACATTTTCGAGAAATCTTAACCCAGAGGAGCTGATCAACTAGATCAATGATCTAGAAGAATATTTTGATTTTGAAGATGTCAAAGACCCAAATAGGGTCAAATTTGTGAAGGCCAAACTGAAGGGCCATGCAAAAATTTGGTGGCAGGAGATTCATTTGGAGAGGAATAAAAGAGGAAAGGAGAAAATCATAAGATGGGACCGAATGGTGGAGAAGTTGAAGATAATTCATTCACATTGATTATGAGTTAAATCTACTAGGAACATGCAAGGGTTGAAGAAAGCAAGAAAATCTAGGTAGGAGTATACAGAAGAGTTCTATCAAGTCCTCATTAGAACATGTCATGCAAAACCTGAGAAGGAAAGAGTTTCTCATTATCTTTGTGGCTTGTGGCCAGGTATTCAAGATGAGTTGAGTCTGGTTAAAATGAACAGCATTGAAAAGGCATACTATTTTTCCCTGAGAGTGGAAGAGAAGATGAACAAGAAGTTTGAAATAAAGCAAGCTGGAAGAGGTCATGGTGGAAGATCTGATGGACAGTCTTATGAAGGCCGAAATGAATATTAGGAAAAGGAATGATGAGTCACTTAGCAGTCAAAATCAGATGGGAAATAATTTCAATCATTCCTATGATCAACATAATAAGGATCAAAGAGGAAGAGGAAGAGGGCGAGGACTAGGAAGAGGCAGTTTTTGTGGGACATGTTTCCATTGTGGAGAGGAAGAACACTGAGCCTATGAATGCCCATAGCATCAAGGAAGGATAGATAGGAGGAATGAAGGACATGCACAAGTTGTGCATGATAATGAAGAAACTCAGTAAGAACACTCAGATAATGTTGAGAGAGGAGAAACCCTAGTTGTCAAGAGGATCTTGATAAATGAAGAGAAGAGATCAGATCAGAGTAAGAGCCTATTTTGCACTAGATGCAAGTGCGGGGAAAAGTGTTATGATGTGGTTATTGATGGTGGAAGCACTGATAATCAGGTATCAGAAGAAATGGTCACAAAGTTAAAGCTAAAAAGGGAAAAACACCCACATCCATACAAAATTTCCTGGGTGCAGAATGACCACATGGTCCTAGTCAATGAGCAGTGCTTAGTGAAGTTCAAGATTGGAATGTATTGAGATGAGGTACTTTGCGATATCATCCCCATGGATGCATGTCATTTTTTACTGGGAAGGGCTTGGCAGTTCGTCACACCTGCCATGCATGATGGTCATGCTAATACTTATTCTTTGACAAAGTATGGAGCCTGACACAAGATGAAGCCATTGAAGGAAACAAGATAAAATGTATGTAGTAATGTCAGAATATGTTTAGTTGATGGAAGAAAGTTCTTAGAAGTTATGAGTCATGAGCATATGTGTTTTTCCCTAATTCCAAAAGTGGGTAAAGAAGAAGTAGAAGATGTACCTACTGAAGTTGTAGACTTGTTGGAGGAGTTGATAATGTACCTGATGGGTTACCACCAGTGAGAAAGATCAGTCATCAGATGGACTTTATCCTAGGGGCCAATTTTCTAAAAAAGGCAATCCATAGGATAACTTGAACAAAGAGTGAGGAATTAAACAACCAAGTGCATGAGTTATTTTAAAAGGGATTGATCCAAGAGAGCTTGAGTCCATGTGTTGTACCATCGGTATTAGTAGCAGAGAAAATGGAGAATGGAGGATGTGTATAGATTCTCAAGCTATCAATAAGAGCACTATCAAGTACAAATTTTGCTTGCCAATAATGGATGATATTACAGATTGTTTCAGTGGAGCTGAGTATTTCACAAAGATAGATCTAAAGAGTGGATATCACCAAATCAATATCAAAGAAGGAGATGAATGGAAGATAGCCTTCAAGACAAAGGAGGTCTTGTGGGTGATCCCACAATAGTGGGTTACACTTTTTTGGAGGAAGAAATTCCTCATGAATCCGCGAGGTGGGAGGATTTAGTCGGGTACTTTCGATAGAAAGTACCTCATTGTTTTGATTAAAACATTAATAGTTTCAATTGAAACTACCTTTTTTGATTAGTTTCTATCAAAACTAACCTAGTTTCTATCGAAACTAACCTAGTTTCGATCGAAACTAACCTAGTAAAGGTTTTAGTGGGATTTTGACCCATAAGCATGTTAAACTAAGAAAGTACTTTCGATAGAAAGTAATTTTGATCGAAACTAATTAGTTTCGATCGAAATTACTTTCTATCAAAAGTACTTTCTATCGAAACCCCCAAAATTGAGGCTATCTACAAAGGCTAACAGAAATCTACAGTTTTCATGGCTTCGGGGCTCAAGCGCGGGGCTCAAATGGAAGAATAGGGACACCTCCTTTTGCATCGCACAAGTACTCTGAATAAGGTTTCTAATGAATATATATTTGACAAAATTTGAATTAATTAGGTCTATGTATTTTTACGTGCATCGGATGTAGGTTTTTTATCTAATATAAACTTCTAGGTTTGACGTTCAATGAAAAATAGTAGAAAAGAGAAAAAAAATTGAAAAATAATAGTGCCCTCCAGCTTTGAGTCTTCTTTCTATCAAAAAAAAAATAGAATTTTGATAAATACACAATAAGTTATCAGCTACACAGTCAACATATGTCACAATTACAGTTTACTCTACTTCAAACATTCATAAAATATGCAATAATCATGATAATGTCATCAAACCAATTGCATGCCCTCTGTATGGATGTTACAAAACCAAATTTGAAAGAAGCGCATTGATATCTATTTTAGAAAAAAAGTTATGTTGTACGAAGTCATTGTACCTTTTTGAAAATGACATTTTCAGCAACATAGCAGTTTTAGTGGGAGAAAAAAAAACCATTAAAATCAATTCAAAAAAAACTAAAAAAAATATATTTATAATCTAGACAGAAAATCCTAAAAGACTCTAGTTTACTTCATCTTCTGATTTCAAACATTTTAACGACAATATGCATTCGAATGTGAACGTTTTTCTCAAAATGTAGACTTCAATGTTCATTTAGGCAAAAAAGTGTAACCCACTATTGTGGTATCACCCTTGTATGAGTGGTTAGTCATGCCTTTTGGGCTAACCAATGCACCAAGCACATTCATGCTGCTCATGAATGAAGTACTAAAAGAATTTTTGGGTAAGTTTGTTATTGTGTACCTAGATGATATATTGATTTTCAGTAAGACATTGGAAGAACATATGATGCATATTCATAAGGTGTTTGAGAGGTTAAGGGAAGAGAAGTTTCTAATTAATCTGAGGAAATGCAGTTTTGTGAAAAAGGAATTAGTGTATCTGAGATTTGTAGTTTGAGTAGAAGGTCTAAAAATGGACCTAGAGAAGGTGCATGCTATCCTCAAATGGCCTACCCAATGAGTTCTACTGAGGTAAGATCTTTTTATGGTTTGGCTAGTTTTTATAGAAAAAAATTTCGCGGTTTCATTAGTATCGGTGGACCCTTGAATGAAACAATGAGAGGGCATAGGAAAGAGTTTAAGTAGACTGTAGGGGCAGATAAAATATTTGAATTGTTGAAAAGAAAAGTTACAAAACAACCTATTATAGAACTTCCAAACTTTAATAAGGTGGTTCAAGTAGATTGTGATGCTAGTGGTAATGCTATTGGAGGTGTTTTGAGTCAGGAAGGTAAACCCATTGCCTATTTTAGTGAGAAATTGAATGATGCCAAGAGAAAATATTATGTTTATGATCAGGAGTTCTATGCTATAGTTCAAACATTTAGGAAGTAGAGACATCATCTTTTTTCCAAAAGAGTTTGTTTTATTTACTAATCATCAAGCTTTGCAATATTTAAATAGTCAAGGAAAGTTGAATCAAAGGCATTTGAAATGGGTTGCGGTTTTGCAGAGTTACATTTTTGTTTTGAAACATAGGAGTTGGAAGTTTAATAGGGTTGCAAATGCCCTTAGTAGAAGACTGATTTTTCTGACAGAGATGCAGATTGAGGTTGTTGAGTTCAAGGAACTCAAGAGTTTGTATCCTAAAGATCCAGATTTTGGCGAAGCTTGGAAATCTTGTAGAGAATATGTTACTCTAGATAGAACCAAATGGTTGGATTTCATAATCCAGGATGATATTTTGTTCAAAAATAGTAAGTTGTGCATTCCAAAGAGTTCCATGAGGAAGAATCTAATCAAAGAAAAGCATAGTGGAGGACTGGTTGCACATTTTGGGTGAGATATAACCATTTTTGTAGTTAGTGATAACTATTATTAGCCATAGTTGCAGTAAGATGTTAAGAAATTTGTACAAGGGTGCAGGGTATGTTAGATGGAAAAAAGGAGTGAAGTAGAATAGAGGGTTTTATCAGCCATTACCTGTACCAGAGATGCCATGGGAGGATATTACTATGGACTTTGTTCTTGGCCTTCCGAGAACTCAGAGAGGGCATGATTCGATCTTTGTATTGGTAGATAGGTTTTTGAAAATGGCATATTTTATTCCTTGCAAGAAGACTAATGATGTTTTTCATGTAGTAAAATTATTTTTCAAGGAGGTGGTAAGACTACATGGATTACCAAAGAGCATAGTTTTAGATTAGGACACCAAGTTTGCTGGGTACTTTTGGAGAACCTTACAGAAAAAGTTGAAGACATATTTGAAGTTTAGCTCAACACACCATCGAGAGACTGATGGACATATATAAGTTGTGAATAGGAGTTTGGGAAACATGTGGAATTTTCATACAATAATTCTGTCAATAGGAGCACTCATAAATCACCATTCCAAATAGTATATGAAAGTAGTCCCAGAAATGCATCAGAATTAAGAAAGTTGGACAAAGGAGAGACAAGTAGCACTAAAGCTAAAGACTTTGTACAACACTTGAAGAAACTACATGAAGAGGTGAGGCAGCATATTAATAAAATGAATACACACTAAAAGGCTAAGGCTAACAAGAAAAGGAGGAATAAGGAATTCTAGGTGGGAGATGAATTCATGGTTTATTTGAGAAAAGAGAGATTTCCTGTAGGAACATATAATAAGTTGAAGATGAAGAAGTTTGGACCATGCACAATAATGAAGAAGAAAGATTCAGGAAATGCTTAGGAGTAGAGTTGCCCAGTGATCTCAATATTTAACCAGTGATTAACATTTCAGATTTGACACAATATCACGAGGAAGGTGTTGAGGATCATATCACAGAAGCACAATGGAATATTCCAGCAACTACTTCAGCTACAAAGGAGATTGAAGACATTTTGGATAGTTGTGTTAGTAGAAGCACAAGGAAAATGACATATGAAGAATATTTGGTCAAATGGAAAGGATGACCTATAGAAGATTCATCATTGCTATCAAGGGAGAAGGTTAACCGTATTGGTTTTCCTTTGACCACCATAGACATGACAGGTTCACTTCTCAAATTAACCCAGGTGTCTGATGCATGAGCATCCTAGGTGTAAGAGCAATCATGCATCACCCTAAAATATTTTCTTTTTTCTTTTCAATAAGGGCTATTTTGTGCAGAGTTACTATTTCTAGAAAGTTACTATTTTTAGTAAGTTTTATGTTTGAGCTCAGAATGTTCTATTTTCTTCACTGGAGATTCACTTTGATTGTATCAGCCCGCCAATAAAGTTTCATCACTAGATCAAGTCTAGTTTTGTAGATATTGGATATTTTTGATATTGGCAGCAAGGTACAGAGACTTTGAACTCAGTTTTGAAGGCTTTAGAGGCTCTGAATGGGGTCAAAAATTTGGCTAACTAGCATTTCCTATTTTAGGTGTTGTAGAGAACTTCATAGAATTTATGAAATGGGGTTATGGCGGCCCATCGAGTCAACGGTTGATGAGTTATGGTCTCCAGATGTTGCGCTACCTGAACTTGAAAATGTTAAAGTTTCTTCAAAATTTATTTTTGGCTTCTAAAGTTATTTGGACCTCCTCTTATGCAATAAAAATGAATAATAATATCTTAGGGATGGTCAACCTCAAACTTTAGGGTTTAATTTCTAGATTCTTCTTGGGCGGTTAAAATTGCCTATATATTGAAGGCCCATAGGGTTGTCTAGGGTAGTTCTGGGTTAAGCATCTGGTGGCTCTGGTTTGTAGATTATTGTAATAAAATTCCCATGTGGTTGTGAATGTTTCATTTATGAAGGTGCGTGTTATATTTTATAATAATTTAATTTAATTTCATGGTGGATAATAGAAAGCCCATTTCCTGTCTTTACAAATCTTGTTATTCTCAATTTTTTTGTGTTTTTGTGTTAATAAGGGGATCACCCTTCATCAGTATTATTTTAAAATTCATAATTCTATCTGTTACATGTGTTTTTGTGGTCTTTTTTGTTATTTCTTATCCTTGCGCAAATCTATTCAATGATTAAAACCTCAATGTAGATCAAGGGTTGGCATGATTCCGCAATTAGAAAGTGAAATGATCTTTACCATCGTGGAATCACACATTGTCACCATGTGTCCCAGGCCCGCAAGTTCTCTAAGTAATGAAGGAAGATCTACGGTTAAACCTTAGAAAAGATTGACAGTGGATCTAATGCAGCTAAACAAAGATACACGTTGTATACTATTCACAGGATCACTCTTGATTGAAAAGTGTTCTAGAACTTTAAATATTCTGAGCAATGAAGCAACAGGAGAACAACTAGCATTACTAGACTTCTTGAGAAAGTTGATGAGGATGCACGTCATTGTAAAGAAAGTTAAAGTACATGCTACTAAAGTCCTTTTCTTTCAACACATGGGTATGATAAACGGTGGTGTTTTAACCAAGAGGAAAAGGTGATCAAGTTTTAAGGGAGGTTTAAGGTTGATTGGTGGTTAAAGCATGATAAAGATCAACATGGGCATGATCCCACGATCAGAAGATGCACGTAGTTTAGCCTTCATGGGAACACACCTAAACAACGCATGTCTCGGACCCTCAAGTTCAAAGTAACGATGATCGATTATTAAAACACGGAAGGAATCGATGGCTAGTGTGATCTCGCGATCAGAAAATGAATGAATTTTATCCATCACGGGATTGTGTGTTGATGATACATGTCCTTGAAAATGAAAAGGATAAGATGCTTGGGTGGCAACATTGACATGGATTTCTTTTTCATTTTTATATATAATTATATTTATGCGCCAATTATGGTTTTGTTTATTATTTTGATACATCGACATTTTCTATGCAAGGTTTTGAGGATGACGAATACCATGGATCTATTTGATAATAAATCATTTTGATCTTCAAGGACTGGGGAGGATAAGGACATGCAAACATTCTTAAAATAACATTAAAAAGGATGGAGAATGCTTGAGGATGGTCGACAACATCGATGATCTTGTTCTTGATGGTGAAGATATTTGAAATACCATTGATGATATCCATCATCAAGCAGAGTATGTATGGTTACCTATGGATGAACGTATGATCAAAGTACCATGATGATCATAGTACCATGATGATCATAATGAAGAACCATTATTTAAGTTATCTAAGACAAATAACACAGTATATGCTGGCAGACTATTATTATGAATCCTAATGGTTGACAACCGTTTGCAAACAGATATGTTAATCATTCCTTAATTGTAACTATGATGTTCAGTTGTTGATCCTAGGGTTAGTCTTTACTTATGAAGAGACACATTCGTCTGAATCTTGTACACATACCTTGGATATTATATAAATAGGGATTCCAAGACCATGTGAAAATGAATTAAGATTATTATCATTATCATTGTTCCTAGTTTTAGAATTTGATCACAACTGCAACATGGACTCGAATGTACTATTATTCCAAAATCAATAAAAGACAAGTGTTTTTTTGTCTCATTTTTTGTAAGACATTTTAAATCATTTCAATTAGTCCCTTGCAATTATTGAAGTAGGATTCAATTTATATTCTTGCAATGCTTGTGTAGATATTTTACATGTCTCATATCCATGTTTGATTATCAAGAAGTTTGTGAAAAGTTATTGTTTCCAACTTATTGTTCAACTAGTCTCCCATCCAAAGGAGTTAAATT
>MU224218.1:310686-331501 GCA_018584345.1 Thuja plicata
ACACATTTGGCATTTCTCTAACCCAAGCTTCCATCCATTGTGGACCCTCTGCACCATCCAATGCACACCCTTCCATAGTTCCATCTATCAGAAGTTGCTTTAATGCGCAATCATCCACCAAGTGGCTACCGCTGGTATTCACAATAAAAGCCCCTGGCTTGATGTGTTGCAACGTTTCAGCATTGAGAATCTGAAGTGTTTCATTTATGACAGCACAGTGAAGCGATACAAGGTCGCTTGCTGACAATAAATCATTTAGAGTGTCCATTTGTTTAGCAGCTGGAGGAAAAAATCTCTAACCTTGCAGAACCTTTCCTTTCACCTCATCGTAGTCATAATAGAGCACTCTGATCTTGAAGGCGAGACTCCTAATGGTGACTGCACAAGCCGAAGCTGATCGGCCAACTATCCCGAGAACAAGTCCCCTGCAGCGCCTCATCTCACGACATAACGGCTGTAGCGAACCAAGCCAGCCAGAAGTAGAAAACCCCTCCTTGGAGAGAAAATTCGTGTGCCAAATGAGCCCAAACAACAACGCCATAACAAAATCCTTATCATTAGCATCGTCTGCTACAAATTCCGCACCAGCTACCTGATTGATTTCTATAATATGCTCTGACTCAGAGGCACGCTCCGACTCAGAGGCATCCTCCTTCATCCGTAATTTATTTATGCCCAATTTGGCATTGCGTAGATGGTCACCTCTGTGGTCTAATTCACACAGAATGACACTTTTATCAACCGCAGCCTGGGAATTAAATTGTGAATAGCTTAGCATCATGACTAGTGTCTCCATGACGTTTAGACTCCCCCTCATCGAATACATTCTAGGCAAATCGATGTTGGCATTCAATGATCCTATCGACCTCTCTCTGTCCGCCGCTTCCTCTTCCTCTGCCAAAAGCCTCTGGCTTTTGTCCACTGCCAGCCCCATCGCTCTCGATAGCCTCGACGGCGCAGAAGACCTATAGACTAACTCTTCCGGTGGATAAACGACCTCTTCCTTAGCCTTCTCAATGGATTCAACAACAGTCCCGCTCAATTTTCTCAGCGATATGCCGACGGTCCAGTATTTCTGACAATTCTTGCAAAAATGGCGAGGCTGGTTCACATTGTAGTTGCAGTAAAGAAACATGTTGTCCATGCTATCACAACATGGGCATGGCAGGAGCTTATCAAGCTCCTTCAGCACCGCCTTCTCCAATTTTCTACTCCCGAGCTCCTCTTTTCCCACTGTGTCCTTGATCTTTTCGAGGGATAAATATTGCAAAACAATTGGGTCTTGTTTGGTCTGTTCGTTGGATGAGGATTGCAGGACAATTGGGTCCTCGGGCTTCTTCTTGTCCTTGAAATCCAGGATGGTCTTCCTGAACAACTTAAACCCACGATCGAATCCCACAGGCTCTTTACTGGAAGAGTCCTCATCGACGCCAGAAGAGCCCTTGCTGTTTGACGCCATGGCTCCTCTCTTACCTCCTCCAAGGAAGCTCCCTTCTATCACAGCATTACTTGACACTGCGGTCCGTTCAACCTTCTCAGGTACAAACTCAAAAACATCAAGGGCCTCCTGAACCTCTTCTTGGCTAAAACAGAAGCTTCTTCTCTCGGCTGCCTCTTTATCTTCTTCTTTTACAACGAGCTTTACAATGAGCTTCTTGTCTGCCCTTTCATCTTTTTCTGCAATGAACTTGTTGTCTACCCTTTCATCTTCTTCTACAATGAAGTCTCTCATAGACTTTCGTTCACCAAGAACAAGTGCTTCTTCACTATCCAGCTGCAACATTCTACGAATTTTGGAAGCAAAATCATTCGGATTATCAAGACTGAACCCAGAAGTAAAGAAATCCATTTGATAATAGACCATCACTAGGTCCTTAACAGACTTGCCAGACTTGTCTGTCTTTGCCCTCTTCCGCAATTCTTTCATTGCATTTTTCTTACGTTATACACCACCCGTGCGCTCAAGAATTGCATAAAGCTCAGATCTAAGAGCTCTAAAATCTTCTTTTGGTTCAGCTTCAGGGTTATCTTCCCAGCCATCCCACCAATGCACATGGCGAATTCTTTTACCTTTTGCAGGCCCAACATCATTCTCTAGTGGGCGTAAATTTTCAAGAAATTCATTGATGACAAAATTGACTTCATCTTCTTCCATCTCTGCTCTAGCCTCATCTAGGCTCTGATACCAATTGTAAATATTAAACAAATAGAGAAACGGAATAAAAGCACAATACAAAGAAGAGACGACACGATTTTATCGTGGTTCGGCAATATGCCTACGTCCACACTCGAAGTAGGGAATCCTTATATTAACTCAATCAATGATACAATCCAATATATCTAATCAATATACAATGAATGACTTCTCAGCCATTTATAGACAGCTCTTGTAATATGAAGAGACGAGAGAAATTGAACGGTCATGTGACCGTTGGGCTTCACATCCCAACATCTACGACCTCCATGTATATACTCGGCGGCCTCCGCACCCGCTCCCGCTCCCGCTCCAACTCCCGCATCCGCTCCAACTCCCGCATCCGCTCCCGGTTCCTCTTTCGTGCGCATATTCCTTTCTCTGCGTTTTTTTTACAGCAGAGTCAGACTGTTCTCCACATCCCATATGACCCAAAATTACCCACACTTGACTCAGAAATTCTCCTCCATCAGCCAAGCATTCTGCATGAAATGCTGCCTTGTTGTACACCGCCATATATATCACCGATCCGGCCCAGTACTCCGCTAATAATTTCCACCTTTCTATTTCTTCTCTTTCTAACAGCTTGAGGGCTAGTACTACCCCAGAGCGTAGTACACTTTGGTCACTTTGGTCACTCAAGTGTAAGTACATCTCTGTAGGATCTTTGCCATAATATCTATCATCCATTAGTTGTTCCACAAGTTGCATGTATATAATGCTTGCCATATGTGGGTGGAGAGGCAAAAGACGGGGCCGTGACAATAGCAGATACGCACAGTACCTTGACAGTATTCTACTGCACTCTACATACTCATTCTCATTCTCTCCTCGCATTTCTCTCTTCCTGTCGCATAATATAGTAGTAGCTACATGCCATACCAGAATGACCTCCTCCAGATTCTCATGAGCCGACATGACATCTTTGATTCCAGGGTCGCGTCTAAGCAAATCCTCCTCAATGTTGTAAATTTCGTCTCTACATTGAACACTATCATACTCCGGAGAGCACTTCCGCTTTACGATATCAAAAATGAAGGATTTGAGCGTCTCTGGGACAGACACTTTTCGGATGCTCCAGCTTGCAATATAAATGTCTGCCTTGGGTAAGAATTTTGCCATCTTCCACACGGAACGTGACCTTTTACGGCAAGTCTCTATCAGGCAGTGCTGGTGAATTCCGTTGCTCCAGTATCTCTCTCCTGCAACCACATTCTGAACCTTACGCAGCACACGCACTACAATCTCCATCACCTTCAATGTGCCGAGTCTGAAGCACTTAACCACGCTCCGCCGAAGGGGATGATTAATGTCGTCAACCTGAGCGCAAATTAAGAGGACCCGGGTCCAGTCTGATGTCAAAATTCGGCATAATTGAAACACCTCCACCACAACTGCTTCTGAAATCACGATACATGTCACTGTTCGCTGTGCTTCTTTGTATTCTTTATCTCGGAGTACTAGAAACGCTGCCACTCCCATGAGAAGGCAATTGACAAGGCGCAATACAATCGCAAAACTACTGAAGGCTGTACTGTTTCCCTTGGAGAAGAGCACATCGTAGATGAATTTCAATTCCTTCTCTACTAATCCGAATGCTTGCTTTCCATTAAGCTCACACCAGAAAGCTCTTGTCTCCTTCAAATCCCCTTCATCAAAAAACAAACTTGCAAACCTACGCATATGCATTTTGAATAATGCATGGGAAAGGCAGAGATTGCAGTCCTCCTCATTAATACCAGCGTCTTTGACATCCGTTGTAGTTACTACCCCTCTTTCGCTCCCTCCTACCTCTTGCTTCTCTCCCATAACAACATACCCCCGATCGCGTCCAAAATCGTTCAAACATTTTATAATTGGCAGACATGACGTAACAATTTGAGAATCCCTAGCAAACCATAAAGCGAGCGTCCTCTCTCCATACTTGGTGGTTCCTGCAACCAACAAAAGAATAGCAGGAGCCAATGTGCGGCTTTCCAATGTTGATAAATATATAACATACACTGCCCCTGAAACTTGACAAAGCATGTCGAATGCATGTCTATAAAAAAGCTCACTATCGGCCCTGGAATAGGCAGTTATTGCATCTGCACCCCCCAAATGCAGCACTATAATTGAAGCCCATATTCCATAAATCGCACTCCGAGCACCATGCATCATGGCTCCAAGTGCAGACACGGCCACAGCATCGGCAGAAATGTAAGCACCCCAAACCACAAAACGAAAAAATTCTACAGAAGAATGATATCTTCGCGCACCAAGAATAACCAAAATAAGCTGCAACGTCATGCTAATGAGTAGTAGAACCCTCACCAGCCATTCAACTGAAATCTGCAGTACAAGATTTTGCAACACAGTCGTTAGTGAATGACTCCCAGCTTCCATGACCCTTGAAACAAAGCAAGATGGCTCGAAGGAAAAAACAAAGCTAGCGCACTCTCATCATTATGTTGGTTCGCACCTATATTGATTTTGATAAAAATTGGAATCTCAAAAAAATTCAAAGCTAACAATCTGTTTTCTAAAGTGCAGCCGCGAATACATTCCAACCGCTGGAAAATAAAAAGCCAAAGAGGAGGAACAGCCAAGTTAATTATTCGTCCATTTAGCGAAGCAAGGTATCAACTTTGATTTTTTTCTTTATGTGGAGATTGCTCGACTTAAATTTTTAACTTTTTATCTTGTATAACCTTTAGAAAAAGATGATGGAAAATTGCAGAAGAATTATAAAACACTTAAGACTCTCGCTCAAGCCAAGTATATCTGTAATGAATTAAATAAAGATGTTGGAAGATTTTGCCATGAAGATAAGTATCTCTTTTGCCTGATTGTGGAACCTGCGAAGAAAAGGTATTCCGATTTGAACAGGAAAGGAATTCCCCAGACCATTACAGCGACAACTTTATATATCATGCCTTTCTTTTAATATTCACCAACATTTGAATAAAATAAAATAGGACGCATAAAAGATTAATTTTAAATTGAGTACTTTGAAAGAGAATATAAAAGCATAAAAATGAAAACAAACTTAAGCAGAAAAAACTATAAAAATAATTGTAATAGGAATTCATAACCATCATAGTTACCCTATCTCCATTTACTAGTTTACTTCTACCTATTATCAACTAGTGGCAATGGTCTATTCTCCTTCCTTAGGGTCATCTTATGATTAAGAAGCTTCTATATATAGAAGAATTTTAGCACTTTTAACACTCCTTGACTGTAAGCTAAGAAGCACTAAGTGGGGGAACATTCCCTAATTAATAGGAGTGCATCCATGCCTTTGAAAGGATACAGAACAATTATATCCATGTGCAACCACCCACCCTTGCGCCAAATAGGTGGAGATCAGCCAAAAGTTTGCCCATCAATGGAAAAGGGAAAATCTCTACTAGTTATAATAGCAACATTTAAAGGACTCAAAGTGGTAACGTTTGTTGCCCCAACAATCAAATCAACCATGAAAATGTGAGAGTGGTGTTGGTTGTATTCCAGGTTTTGCCTTCTTTTTCCTCAGTTCTCTGGTCTTCCCTCTCCAAGTTTTCATGTCTAAAAGCCTAAAACCTGTGAAATATTCAAAAGACTTGAAACCCTCGCTCGTTCAATGTTCAAATTTGAAGAAAAACCCTAAGGCATCGATTCGCTTATGTTTCTCGGTTACTTTTTGCCTCATTTAAGTCATGAGCTCTATTCTAATCACTTAGTCGCACAACTTAAGGCAACATATTCCGTTTTATCCCTGAATTTGCGATTAGCCTGTGTCGTGTTGTCTCATGTAATAATAGAATATTCCCTATTCTTTCCCAGACTTCGCGATTTCCTTTATGTTGCGTGATCGCTGAATCTTTTGAACAGAGCAGTAATATGTCAGTGGGCCCACAGACAAGTCAGAGGGTCGCGAGATGTTTTCCACAGTTAAGAGTTTATTAAGAGACATTGCGATTACCTTTTGTCGCATAGTCACTAAGTGAGTTTAATGTAAAGTGTGATGCAAAGCCTTTAGTCACGTAGTCTCCAGAAAAGAGGCCAGTTAAGTTGAAACTTCCTAGACTTTGCGACTAACCTTTTACGGTTTGGGATAAAACACAGTTGGGTTGTCGCCAGATAACCCAGGTTTCAAATCAGAATAAGACGTGTCAGGAGGCAAATGATTTTCAGAATGATCGCTTAAAGGTATAAGTGTATTTGGCGACTACGAGACTACTTAAGGGTTACTATTAGTCGCAGGGTCTCGAGATGTTTTATAGGTATGCTAAGTTACTTGGCGATTAAGCGACAGCCGTAAAATGAAATCATGAAAAGATCCTACGGTAGTCGCCAATTCTCAGAATAAAAAAGCCTAAAGAGAAAAGTCCTCGCGACTCAGCGGCTAAGGGTATTTCGGGTGGTCGCAAGATGAATTTAAGGGCAGGACGCTTTATCGCAGTGTCTCGTGAAATTTTTGGCATTCAAACATTTTCATTTGGCGATCAAGCGACTAAGGGTTGTCGCGCAGTCTGGCAGAAGAAAATTAACATTTGGCGACAAAGAAATAACTGCGAAAGATAACACTAACTATTAGTCGCATAGTCTAAGAAAAGAACGTGGGTTAGTGATAACCACTGGCGACTTTGATTTCCTTGTGTCGCGTGATCGCCAAAATTTACTGTGTTTAGTAATGGTAAGGAAGTTCCACAGTCGCTATGTCTCCGGATAAATCATGGGTTAAGAATTGGGATCAGTGACAGAGAAAATGAGTGCAGTCACCTTGTCACTTAATGCTAATTTCTGTGAAAAGGCGCTAGTATTAAATATGTCAGTATGAATTATTTGGCGACCAATTAGATTTTCAGATTTTGATCACTGTGCAGAAAAAGGGTAGCTGAGATCTATGACAGAAGGCCAATCCCAGGGTGACATGTCATCTCATTTGAATTTTATAAGGTTTAGCTGAGGATTCAGTTTTACAAATTTGATTTTCCTGTCACACTCAGGAAACTACGGCTAGGTTTTCAATTATGTTCACAGTATGTGGAATTAAAGACAGAATTGATGTTCTAAGAATCATGAGCTATGTACGTTGAATGGTTACTATAAGGAGATGATTACTTATTCATTTACATTCACCTTGCTTTCATAGTTTCTAAACTTAAAGAAGTTCAGTTGCCAAAACAGAGTAAAATTCAAAGGTTTGCAGTGTTTTCTGTGATTTTAAAGGTTCATTGTTCCCAGAATTGTACACAGAACAGTCACCAGATTTCGGTGATAGATTTGTTTCAATACCGGTAAAGAAGAGGGAATTCAAACGTTGAAAACATGAGTAGAGTTGTGAGTGTAGCTTCGACCAGTGGAGAAAGTGAGAGGGTGGAGGACGAGGCAAAGGGAAAAGTGAATTATTCAGATGAATTCCTCCGTCTCCTTCCTGGTTTGACACAGAATAAGAAGGTCAATGCAAATGTGCTTATTGATGAATATAGAGATGTTCAAGATGCTGTGACTCCAGGTACAACAGGTTTTTCTCTCTTTAATTATTTTTATAAAAATTTTGACAAGGCCATCCCAGTATCAAACCCTTGGACCTGTGGTTTAGCCAGGTTAATTGTTCCTGATGTCTTCCTAGATGTAGACTTGTTCTTAGACCTAGCCAATCACTATGATGTTTTGTCTAAGACCATCAGGAGGGATGATGGCACTACCTTATTGATATTGAATAGAAATTCATTCATGCAAGCCTTCGGCTTATACAACACCATGTCTACCAGAATTGACATGACAAAGCAGCAACAGAGGTATACTTTGAAGCCTGGGATTGCCAGGAGCCAGTTGCTGAAACATATGTTAAAAGAAGTGAGAAATTATTTAGACCCTATGTACGGGAGCTGCCCATATTATTATAAGGATCTACACTTTTATATCAAGTATGCTGCCTATGCCCTGTGTAGAGTGCTAGGGATAGATGGTGATGTAGAGAAGATTGATGCAGGGATTTTGATGATGGTGTTGGACATACAAGAGGTCCAGTCCAATATTAGTTATGATTATATTCAGCACATCATAGATGAAATGCATGAGGGCTTCATTGCAACACAGAAGAGAATGAAGAACCCAAAGGAGAAGGAGCCCAATTTTTTACATTACTCAGTTCTTATGCATCTCCTTTTGCATTTTAATTTTGTTATCATGGATGTTAACAATTTAGTCCCTTAGAGATTCTACCAAGCAGGACCAAATCCTATCCAATTTTGGGTGAGGGTTTGGAATTACACTTCTAGGGAATGTGATTATTGTGCCTTTCAGAATTGGATTGTGTATCCAATAGTACAGAGTTTGGGGACCAGTAGAACAAGAATCCCATTAAAACTTATACAACTGCTTAGGCCATGTGAGTATATAGATAGCTGGGGTGGAAAGCATAATTGGGGTGACTTCTTTTTGGAAGAGAATTACACAGTCATTAGGGTATATGGGTGTATTCACCCGCCTCATCTATTACCATATTATGTACCAGCAAGGGTGGCAGCAATGGAGTTTATATGGAAGCTATTGTTGACAGACAATGAGCATTTTGTGCCACATAAGAAGGGGACTTTGACCCCTAGGCAATTTAAGATTTCTAACTTCACAATTGGTAAGGGTGCCATTGATGCAGTAGGTCAATGGTTGGAAGGATATAGGATGGAGGCATCCCCTTATAGATACATTGACCCAGAAGGTTTTATGGTAGGGGTAAGGAGATTGTATACTCTTACAATCCCTAATACTAATGTCCACTGTGAATGCATAGAGGAAGATGCAACAAGGAATCTCTTGGATGAAGATGATATTCATACAAGAAGATTGAGGATTCAAGAGTTGTTAAAACTTGAGACACAAATAAAGAGGAATGGGTTGGCTTTTGGGGGTTTTTACCCTGACCTCCCATATTTTGATAGGATTAAAGCCATGATAGACAACTATTATGTGTTTATAGAGCAACTGGATACAGTTCTTGACAAGAAAGGTGCTCAGACACCTGACATTTCAGAATCTGAATACAATAGTAGTAGTGATAGTGATTATGCACATCCTACTATGTATGCTCCACCACAGCAAGATATTGCTGAAACACCACAGTTGCAGGGAGCAGAGGGTCACATTATAGATTTGACAGTTGCTACCCAACCAGATGATATAGAAGAACCTGCTGCAAAGAGGCAGAAATTAGAGATAGGTCAGCCTTCAACTGAAGGGCAGAATAAGAAGAAAGATAAGGCTAAGGCCTTAGTACCTAGCAATAGGTTATATGATCATAACCTAAGAAAGGCAATAAGGGAAGGTAAGAAACAACAGCCTGATTTAGATGATGAGGTTGAGATGCCCCTTAAGGCTTGTATTGATGAGAGATTGATTCATCAACAAGAGTTTTTAAATGATGATAATTTTGTAAAAACTGAGGAGTTTAAAGACTTCCTAAGATGGTACAAAAAAAGAACAAATCAGAGCAGAGCTGACAGTTGATGACAAAGAGACCATAACTAATGAGGCATTGATGGCTCTGCAAAATTATGATCCTGAACATGAGGATATTTCACCAGAGGATGCTAGGAAACTAGTATTAGGAAGTGGAATACTATTGGCTGAGGGTTGGGATTTAGCATCTGCCTTCATTATTGATCAAATAAAGAAACAACCAGACCTCAAGATGGCTAGTGAAGTCCAAATAGGCGATGTAATAAAAGGATTTGGGTATAGCCCAAAGTCTCAGGCCTTTGCAATGTGGAGCCTATGCCCAAAAGACCAAAAACCCCAAGTGGTGAATATTCAAGAGAATATGGTGGGCAATCAGATGGTCTGGACAATGCAAAATACAGGGGATTTGGAGATATCCCAAATCATGACACATTGGGCTCACTTGAATGAAGATAAAACTAAGAAATTGTCTGAAAGGTGCAGCACATTGGTGGAAGAGACTAGTGCATTAGCAAAAGATAGAGAAATGTGCCGAGTGCAACTTTATCAGAGGGATCAGATGATAAAGAAATTAATGAAAGAATTGGAAACAAAGCCTAATGTGATGTATGTGCCACAGCCCCTGCAAATTGAAGACAAAGCAAAGTCTGAAGAGGTAGCTGAGGAAAAGGCTGAGGAAGAGAAGGGAAATGCAATTGCTTTAAGAGCATTGAAGGGTGTGTTGCAACATAGGATTGATATCTTGAAAGATAAAGCTGATGTTATACTCAATGCTTATAACAAATTTCCAGCTTTGCACACCGAGGTAATGGGGTATTTGGCTATCCTCAACCCCTATTTTACTAAGTGGTCTACTAGGGTGCAGTTATTTGAAAAGTTAGCATCATTGCAATCCCTAAGATCAGATTTGCCAGAGATAGTTACTAAAGTTGAAGATGAGATCAAAAGAGTTAATATTTCTCTCTCATTCTTTAAGGGCAAATTGAACCAAATTGAGGTAAAGTTAAGCCTCTTTTTTGATGATTTTAACAGATTTATACCTTCCTTAAGAGGAGATGATGATCAAGTGAAGGCCTTAGATGCCTGGAGGGGTCAGTTTGACAGCAAAATACCCAGTAATGAGGCATTTATTTTAGGAAATAATATTGATGTAGAAGGGTTCAATAAGATATTGGACGAACCTATCAAGGCAGAAATTGACATTAATAAGTTTCTAGTAGACATCAAAAATATCATTGATGCGAGATGGGATAGGCAAAAGGTCCAAATACAGAGTACTCAGGACTTCAAGTGGCCATCAGATGATGAAGTGAAAGCATGGGAGGTGATGACTACACCCAAGAGAAAGAAGCCAGCAGTAGAAGAAGAAATTTTGGATGACTACTTGGTACCTCACCATTGAAGATAAAGAGGACAGTTATTGCAAAAGGAGAATGTAGGTAAATCTGAAAGCACGATCATCCAGACTCGACATAACTGCTATTATCTACTATGTACACTATCAGATCAAGTCGCTAGATCAGGAGAAGAACAAAGAATATCTATTTTTATCTTTTTGACTTGGTCATTCTATCGCTGCTTCTCTTTCTTTCTTTTTGTCTCTTTTGTAGTTTTAGGGTTAGGTTTTCTGAGACCATCCAAAGCTTGTAGCATCCTTTTGAAAAGGATTCCAAGATGGTTGAAGACCTATATATATAGAAGAGAGTTGTATTCTTAAGAAGGATGGAAATTAATTAAAAAAATTAGTCTTTCTAAATCAGTGCCTGTGTTCTTTCAAGTTTCAAAGATTTTTCTTATGTATGAAAGAAGCATTACATCAATAAAATACGGTGCAATTTTACTCTTCTTTATTGTTGTCTCTTTATTTCCTGTGTATGCTTTTTTATGTTAAGATTGTAAGGCAGTCTGAAGTATTTTGGTTACAAGGTGACTATCTAATTACTTGCAAGTTTCTTTTATGTAAAGAACTAAGTTTTGTGAGTAGTTTCAGGAAGCATATCAGTATTTAAGGATTTGATACAGTATTTTAGAGGTAATCAAATAATTTGTAAGGCAATTTATCCTAATTGCATGTAGGTTGTAAGGCAGCTTACATTGTTTTTTTTATGTGAAACTTCAAGCTTTTGACTCTATAACCCAAAGGATTGGCACTGATCTAGACCTGGGTCTGATAATCTATCATCATCTAAGTTTTCAAAACATTCAAAATTATTCCAGACACACTTGTTACTAAAATATATGAGCTAAACTCATCAAGGAATTATGTCAGCACGACAGTGTCCACTTTATTGATTCTTTAGAGAGTGAATCATTAGGTTATCCCTCCTAAGGACAAAAGGAAGAAGGATGCAAATCCTTGACTCACTGGTGTATGTTCTCAAAACCATAGCCTGGCTTATAGTACTCTGTTTCAAACTAGTCATTGCAATCTCTAAATTGTTCTATGAGTTGTTACAGTGAGGTTTTTGGTTTATACCCAGTGAATGAAGCAATCCACCAAATACATAGATTGAGATATCAGTAATCTTCAAAAGGTAAAACCTTCCTGAGTCTGTGGAGCTCAAAAACGAAGAAGGATATTATCCAATCCTTAGAAATTAGTCTTTCTCTTGCCTAGAAGAGGTTGCAACTGAGTATACCGTGTATACTGTCATTATTAGGTAAAGTATTGCAAGAAAAAGAGCTAACAGGTGGTACCCTAGTAATGATGTGCAAGGGTTTATCTAATCGTTAAGAAAATTCTAAAGGAGTTGGAATTCGAGGGCTACATTATTTCCCTAAATTTGTATTTACATGAGCACATTAGAAACCACAAACAGTTTGTATTGAATATCAAAATTGAAATCCATAAAAGGATAACAAATATATTTGATTCTTATCTTTTAAAATACAAAAAGCTAATAACAAAAATCTAAAATCATGCTACAGTTAAGAGAATAGAGAATATGAGGTTAGAAAATCTATTGAGTATCCTTCATATCTTGTATATCCTTTAATTTATGTGAGACCTTGAACATTCTAGGATAGAAAATTCATGAAAGGTGGGATTCAAGTGGCATATCAGATCACCTTCAAGCTCCTAAAGAGATTAATAGTTATTCTTTAAAAATTTCTCCTCTATGATTCTATTAAACAATTGAAATCATGGAAACTACATAGGAAGGCTTGGTCCAAGAGGTTGATGATTTTCTAGTATGAAATCACCATCCTCCATCTCATGAGCTAGATTTCTCTATTATTTATTTTAGAGGTTAATGGAGGAATATATTCCTAACCATCAGAGAATAAAGATCACTTGTAGGAAAGGGTGTTGAATTGATATGAGGCTTTCTTACCTACTTCAATGACTTGCCAATGATATTTGACTTCAGGTTCTAGTAGGTACTAGTCCTCTTACTCCATTATTACAATTATGAATAATGCGTACTACACAATTACATCTCTTATTTTATTTAGAGGATTGACACCTTTAACAAGTATATATAAAATTAACACCAATGATCCACTAGGTGAATCACTATTCTCCTATTTGAATTTCATTAGAATCCTTGAGGTCCTTACACATGTCATCCTTGACAAAAACACTTCTATAATTTAGAAAAAAGGTATTTCTACTAGAAAAGAACAAGATGGATCAAAGAGGTTGCAATCCAATTAACAAAAGGCCATAAAGGAAATAAATGAAATGCTCTTCAAAACCAAAAAAGCCTCAAACATAAAGAGAAAAGACCAAAAAAATAATTGCAAATATACCAAGTATTCGAAATACCCTTGACAAGCTTTACGTTCAAGAAATTACATTATAAGAAACCCTTTGTATGTTGTTGGATAGCTTCCATATAAACTCCATGGTGAACCATTCTAGAATAGATCCAACTACTTAGCATGACCAAGGAATGATAAATTTACATTCACTATTCAAATTCAAAAAAGATAAAACAATATTAGAGATATACAATTTACCTCATTGACTACTTTCAAAATGAACTTGAAAAGGTATCTTAGCATTGTCATTCTATTATGTATTGAATCCAATAAATCAAGAAATAGCTATCTAATTATAAATACTATTAGTTATCTATATAAATAGAATCCTACATAAATATGATATAAACTCAAAAGTTAAATATGATATAAACTCAAAAGTAGTCTACACAAAGTGGAAAAGAATCATACTCCTAGTATACAAAATAACACTAAAGAAACATGTATGTCAGGCCAAGAATAATCAACATCCTAATATGTATGTATGTACGTGCATACATACATATGTACATGTCACCTAGAATTTATCCTTATTTAAATACACTTTTAATTAATTAGCCTAAATCAACCTTTTTAAAACATTCATTTTTTATTAAAATAAAAAATAAAAAAGGTATAACCAATTGATTTATATATATTAAAACATAACATATATTGTGATGAGGCCAATATAAGGCCTATTTAGCTTATAGTTTCATATGATTTTATGACTAGAATTGAGAACTTCATAAGCTTTCATAATACTTTTTCTGACTGTTTATGCTTATATTTCAAAACTGCTATATACATGTGTATGCGAATGTGTTTGGAACATTTTCAGTTTATAAGTATGATATCTCTATGTTACATGGTTCTGTGAAGCTAAATCTATTATCTTTTTGTCCTACTTTAAGTCAGGTGGTTTCTCCTGTAGCCATGTGATGAGAGCAAGCTAGTAAAGAAACTTATTAAGGATTTTTGACTTGTATACCTGTGCATACTAATCTTTTGTAGGAATGGTGGATCCGCGGGTAAAGAAGAAATCAACATTAAAGAATGGAGTGATGCCTTTAGGGGACCAGCTGTTGTAAGGCTCATGATGACTCCACTACTCGCGGGCAATCACAGTTTTCTATTACGAACGAGGTTAATGTTGAATAACAGCCATGATGGAGTAAATCCAGCAGTGGCGCATTCCTAGATTTATGTGCAGTTGAATGTAGTTTTCTCCTCAATTCAATAATGTTGATCATGTATCTTAATGATTTCCTTATCCCTAATGTTGGGGGATCCCAGTTGATAGGATTTTTGTTTTGAAGTTTCTGTTAAATAAGCTGGAAGCTCTAGTTCCTTAGTTAGTTAGTCAGTATTACAAGAATCCTTTATGTAATCCAGTAAGAAAGAAATACAGTCTTATTTTCTACATTGATGTATTTTTGTTGTACGAATGAATAAATGAAATCTTCAGTTCTTAGTTTCTGATTTCTTGTTCATTCACTCTTCCATGGGGGCCCACATGGAAGGTGATCGAAGTTATAGTTCAGTAGGAGTAGTTATAAGTCATTTGAAGTTTTTAGGACTCTGTTAGTTCAATAGAAATAGTTGTAAGTTATTTGAAGCATTTGGGACTCTGTTGCTCCTACAGCCACTGGTAGTAGTACTATTGGTTGTTCTTGCAGCAAAGGCAAATAGTCAGTTTACCATTTACAGCATTCTTCTATCCTTGGATTAAGCTATTAATTCCATTTCCTAGTTTACAATTACTTTTAGCATTTTTTATTCCTTAAGTGGTGATAACTCCTAGATTGGGTTAAAGCATATACTTTTCTGTTACCATTTCAAGTCTATGCTCCCTGGTCGATAATTTAAGTGAGCTCAGTATGATTTTCTAAGTATGAGGATGTCCAATCCTCAAATTGCAGAGGGTATAATACCCACCAGTCATTTTTGGCGTCACTGCCGGGGAATGGTGTCAATTTAGTCCAGACCAAGAGTCATTGTCTTAGGTTTAGGTTAGTATTTATTTTTATGCATAGGAGAAGAGATCATCTTAGGTGTTTTCTACTTCTGAATTATCAGGCTGAACCTCTTGAATTATTTACTGACATCTTTAACCCTGAGATTGAGGAAACCCAAGTTGCGAACAGAGAAGTAGATGAACAATTTGAGAACATGTTTGCTGATTCATTTGATCATTTACCATCATCATCATCCTCATCTAAAGAATCTTTACATCCAGAAATTTTTTTTGCTGAACCAGAAGATCTACTGCAGCAGCCAGGACCTCCTCCAAGGATGGCTCAACCAACATTGCCCTTCCCCATTCATCCTTAGCAGAGAAACCAGAATCTAAAGAACGTACCCTCCGCAGCATTGCCCAAATTCTATGGCCTCATCACTGAAGACCCAGAGACCTTCCTCTTCGAGTTTGACATCCTTTGTAGAAGATACGACTATACAACTAACACACATAAGCAGCATAACAAGGGTGTTGTCCCATAATAAAACAAACCAAAGGGAATTCAATTAGCAGGATAGACAATAAAAACACATTAATATAAAGCTAAAAATATCAAATGCATCAAAACATAATGATCAACAACTTTATCAAAAAGATACTACAGTATCTAGAACTCCTATGTAGCATACCATCTAAAAAAATCTACTTACGGCTATCCCCGGTAGTAATCTTAACTAATCTACTTAGAATTTCATAACTAAAAATTAAAAAAACTTTAAATGTCTTAACATACTGCTAGAAATGGTTATTAATGACATAAAGATTAAAAAAAATAGAAGGGATGGTGTTCCTATCAAGCTCCTCTGAATTTGCATCCCCCTTTTTGCAACACATTGAACCAATCCTCTATTAGGAACTTAAAATTTCCTTGCATTTCTCTCTCTTCAACCCCAAGGTATCTTCTTGGTGTGTTATATAACAATTTATCATAGAATTTTAGTTTTCCTTTTCCATCTATTATATTAGGTTCTATTTTCCCTCAACCTTCAATGGTGTTGGGGGTTTGTTGGGGAGTATGTATTATGTCCTCCTCTATAGACCTTAAAGTAATTTATTTGATATTTTTAGTAACACATTGTTTATACCCACACACACACACACACATGTATAGTAGAATATGAATATGTGTATGGAGTCTTGTTGGAGTTTTTCAAAATATTTTATTTATGCTCTTCTTTATTTGTTGACATGCTACATTTATACAGTAGGTATGGGACTCGATTAGACCACACACACATTCCTATTTCATATTCTCCCTTGGTATTCCATATAGTTATATATATGGTTAATGTTTCTCTAGTGAAATTGTTCCATTATATTTGAAAATTAATTCGCATTCACCTTGTTCCTATAGGTATCTTGTTTTTATCAAAATTTTGAAAGCATGTCATTGAGGAATATTATTCATGTGGGTGTCCCACTAGCCAGATGCATTATATACTAAAAAATCAAAATACAATCGTTTTTATATAATTATAAAAAATTATTTTTTTATTGATTAATTCATTCATACATACTGGTTTTTTAAAACATGTAAAATTTTTTTTAAGATAAAGTAGTGATAGGTTGTGCCATACTACAAAAAATTCTTTGAAAGCAATTTACTTTCCATCTAAACTCATTCCAAATTTTAGAGTTAATGAATAGAGAAATCCCAAGGTAAATATGCTTCAAGATAGAGGAGTTAATAATTACAATTAGATTCTCTATGTCATTAAATAGACTTGTCTCTAGGGCAGACCATGATCTTATACCTCTCACACGATTCTGCATTCCTTTAAACAAGAATATACAAGATGATTTTGCCTCTAGATGGCCCCCTGATGGTGGTGTTCATGTTGTTGCTACAGGCTGGCCTGATTTGAGAGATGATTTTGGTTGGGCTTCCTCATCAAAATGGCTTCCCCAACTTTCCCTGGTTGTCTCTCTAATCAGAAAGGATAAAGAAGAGGAAGAAGAGATAGTTGATGGTTGGTCTATTCCTAACCCCGCTTATTTATGGGGAAAGAAGGATGATCTAGACCCCCCTCATTCGGCTGGTACTGCATTAGTTGCCTAGGGTTTTCTTTGTTTCTGGGCTATGCCCATGTTACTTATGGTTTCTGATTTCTAGGTTGAACTTGACTCACACTTTTGGGGAGTGATTATTAATCCTTCATACTTTTATTTTAAGAATTATGTATTAATATTTTTTAATTAAAGGTTATGCATATTTCATGAAAAAAAAAACACTTCAACACAAGGTTAAGAAAAAAAATATGCTAAACAATCTTCTTTAAGAGGAGAAGAGTTAAATCATTTGAAAAAACTAGGAATGAAGAGGAAAAGCCAAAGACAAAGAACAACCAAATTAATAATTTATCCAAAGCAAAGTATCAACTTTGACAATCACTTTCTTGATGATTGTTTGATGTAGATTTTCTATTTCTTCTTTAATCTTTGTGGAAAGATGGATGACCAATTCTAGAAGCATTTAAAAACATTGAGAGAGATTTTCTTGAAGGTAAACATAATAAAATTTTAACTCAATATTTGTCAGTACATTTTCTTTAATACGTTTAAAGTCTTTTCAATAATACCTATTTTGTATATATCTCCGCATTGCATTCCATAAAATGACATTTCCTTGAGGAAATTTAGAAAATATTTAAATTATTTATTCCATGATTCCACATCTTGCACACATAAAAACCTAGCACTTGCGGCTACAACATGTCACAAATTTTTCTTTGTTTGTTGCATAGAGAAAAAGTGGTTGAATTTATCTTTATACCAGCCAAGTGCATTTTCTTGACAATTTTTTAAGCCTGTTAAACTAATTTATTTACAAACTCAAGAAATATTGCAATCCATGAAATGACATTTCAGCAAGGGATTCTGTCAAATATTTTTTTCCTTATAACCATTTCAACAAAGGATTCTTTCTAGTCGTACATGAGGAGAGGGATGTACAATTTGGCTCTACATCAACTAATTGTGTGCATTTAGAAGTTTCTAAAGTCTGTAGAAATTGTGTTTAGCTCATCTTAGACATTTATTGCACTCAACACACAACACATTTATTTGAAGGATTTTGTCTATAGTTCATGCACATTTTGTATGATTATAGATTTTGCAACTAACTTTTACTTGGAAGGGAAATCCATTTATATGCAAAAGTGTCACCTCAAAATATACACTAATCTTTTATTGTCATTGCACCAAAACATCGACTTGTTAATGCCTGATATGACCAATTTCCTTATACAATCATGGAAGATGGTTAAGCCATGTCAAGAACCACTATCTATCAATCTAATTTAGTTTAATAATTAGTTAGTATAGTTTAAATTTAAACTTGTTTTTAACTTTAATCGAATAACATTAGACTTCATATTTAACATATCTTTCATATTTAGTTTCCAATGAAATATAACATATATATGTAGAGGAATGGTATATTTTTCATAAAGAGGGCTCTGATGGCTTTTGTCGGGAGGGTTATATATCATTGTCCACACGTTCAAATAAATTAATTAATCAATGAATTAATCATCTTTTTTAGCATATGTAATTAATCAACTTGCTAGAATAAGTTTCATTAGAATAGTACACCTCTCATGCATCCCGATTTATAGCCTACCATCCATCCCTCTTTACCTACTCTGAGTTAAAGGGATAAATAGTAGAGGCCATCTTTTAAATGCAATCATCAGAAAATGTAAGCAATGGGCAAACCCAATTAGCCTAGTCTCAGGATTAGGTCAACTATGTCACCATAGTAGGGCTTCTTTTGCTTCAATTTTTGTATGGAGGTGAGTTACAATCTCTATTTATCAGATCTAGCCCTAGTATTATTTTTTCGGTTCTCAATCATCTTTTGCATGTAGAAAACTATCTTTTCTTCCTTTCTAGCTCTAGATATTGCATCTTAATTACATTTTCACAATCAACCCTTGATTCTATGAAAGTGCCATTGCACCCACTTAGTTCTTAAGCCCTCTTCATCCTTGAGTCATCTTCCTTCCAATGCAATATAGTAAATAGGTCCTAAGATCAATGTTTTTATCCATTTGAACTAGTGATCCCTATTTCTTATGTTACATTTTTGTGAGCCTGACATGAATGGCATTTCCATTCTTATTCAATGTCTCGATATTATTTGTATGCATTACATTATTAAATATTTCCATCATAATATTGCTACATTTTATGCATTTAGCTATATAGGCTCACCTATGATATATCTTGGTGAACATGACTCTTCTTACATACTTCTGATTTTGTGGTCTTAAATCTGATTTTTGCATGCCATTATCATTCATTTCTAAAAAAGACAAAAATTGCATTCTTGCATTGTATTTTTATTCATGCATGTGTCCAAATAGTAAAAATTACAAAAATATTTCATTTCATGCATTATTGTTACATTTGTATGTTTTCATGTTCATTTCATATTTTCATTCTATGAATGGAGTTGTTAGCTTCATTTGTTAGTTCAATTTCAATTTTTCTTCAAGGATTTCAAAATGATCCCTTTCAGGCATATGATAATAACTTAGTTCTTCATTTCATCCATATTCGTAAAATATACTCTCCCAAAATTGATCCCACCAAGAGAAAATTTTGGCACAAGAAGAGATTATTAACACTTCTTCAAAGAATCTTCTTCCTAAGGATGAGATCTTGAAGAGTGATGTTGATCATTCTCCTAAAATTTATCCCCCCTATGAAGATATTTTGGAGAAAGAGGGTGATATTATAAAAACATTTCTTAATGATACCTTACCTTCTATTCATTTCAATGACTTCCACTTTAGGGATGAAGCTTTAGTTAATTATGATTATCACTCTCCTAAAGTTTTATTTATTTATAGAGATATTCCTACCCTTGATGATTCCCCTAATTGGGATGAACCATTAGACAATGATGATCATCATTATCTCCCCCCAAAAGTAATCTTGATGAAAGATGATGATATTATGGTAAAGGAGACAAGCATGATTAACCCTGCTAATATATGGGGAAAGAAAGATGACCTAGACCCTCCTCCTTCAACTGGTAGTGCATTAGTTGTCTAGGGTTTTCTCTATTTTTGGGCTGCCCATGTTACTTATGGTTTTTTATTTTTGGTTTCTAGGTTCAACTTGTTTAACTGTTGGAGAGTGATTATTAACCCTCCATACCTTTATTTTTAGAATTATATATTAATATTTTTTAAATAATATTTATGCATATTTCATTTAAAAAATCACTTCAACACAAGGTTAAGAATAGAGATATGCTAACAATCTTCTTTAAAAAGGGAACAGTTAAATCATTTGGGGGGCACGAGGGGGTTCCTTCCTCATGCATCGACAAAGGAAAGGTAATTAATTATTTAAGATTAATTATGCATGTATATGTATTTTACTTGTGTGTGGTAATAAATATTTTACATGCACTTTAT
>MU224219.1:14954-27501 GCA_018584345.1 Thuja plicata
TATATATATATATATATAGCTTATGCTCATAAATTATATTTCCTTGTACCTTTATCTTCTTTTATACTTTTATTCTGGTAGAACAACTACAAAAATTCTTGGCTCTTGTAAGCATTCAAATCACATAAATGAAATATGCATCAAATATAGCCTATTGATGTCAAAAACATGAAACCCTAAGCAAGATTAAGTATGGTATTTGTTGATAGATTGAATGTGGTTGCTCATAAACCCAACTACATGATGATAGGATTGATATGACCAAGTGGCAAAATTAATAGCATAACAATATCCTAAGAATGTGTATGAAAATAGAATGAGGGGTCTTCAATTTATAATATTTCTTAGAGAGAAATCATGGGAAAATAGAATGAGGGGTCTTCAATTTATAATATTTCTTAGAGAGAAATCATGGGCCAATATGATTGGTTGATGGATGACTAAGATTTAATAAGGATTGGGGTTTGGATAAAAATTTGTAGTCATGTAGCAAGTGTCACATGATTGATGAATGCTAGGTTTATAATTTGATTAGGGCAACATTGTTTTGTAAATGACTAAGATTTGGAGATGTATGGAATGGATGAACGAGATGCAAAGTTACTTTGACTTTTGTGTCAAGTTTCTATGTTCAATGAATCTAGACAAGGCTTTAGCTAGACATGTGACTCAATAATTCATTGAATAGTAATAAAACTACTCAAATAATTATTCAACAAGGGTTATGTGAGAAGATAAATTAGTTAAATAAATAAGATTTTTTTATTTAGTTAAATCTTTAGACAAAGGTGAAGGATAAATTAACGAAATAAAAAAATAAATATTTTTAATTAATAACTAGGAATGAATAAAGTCAAGTGTGATTATATATGGAAAGATTTAGGTGTCTACAATTTTTCCTCTTCGATATGATGTCACAGCTATAAGAATTGGAATTATATGAAAGAAGGATAAAATATAGTTGATATGAAGGGATAATGAGTAGTAGCATGATTCCATGGTCATTGCAAAGATGAGTTAAGCATGCCCCCATGAGAGGTTATGTAGGTTCAGATAACATGCGTGTTCACTTGAATAGGTTGGGAGAATTAGAGGATGAAGTATTAAAGGAAATTCATTTAGATGGGGATCACAAGACGTGTATGGAGAGGGAGGATGGATGATCACCATGCTAAAATAGTCAACACAACCTAGATTTGATATTGTACTCGATGATATACACCAAGGTAAAGAACCAAGATGAAAAATTGTCATGTACATGGCAAAAAAGGTTAAATGGAAACATGTCTTATGGCATCATGATATAGAAGACCATGATGCCCTTATGACAATATGATACAAATACCATGATAAATGCAAACAAATATAACACACAAAAAACTAAAATAAACCAAAAGTCAATCACGGACTATGCTCCAAGTTAGCTTGAAATCAATTGGTTTATTAATTGATCAATGATGATAATAATGGAAATGTTAACGATTAAAACAATGTACACCCCAAGGATTAAATCATTTATGATAAGAACAAGACTTCAATTTGAAAGGATACATGCCTTTTTTTATTATTGGATTAGTGTGAGTCAATGGGATGTCTATTGACTTGGATTACAATCAATGTATGCTTTAGGACAATAGGCTAGATTGCAAGATTGGGCTTCATGGATTAGGATTGACTACTTTAGATGAATTGGATTGGATAGGATGAGAATAGATTAAGGATATATGAATTGGATTGAGGAATGGATAGGAACCAACATCAAGGAATAACCAAGGCAAGGTAAAAGATGGATGGTGATGGGTGATAACAAGATAACATTTAGAGGGGGGGATGTCCAATGTATTTTGCAAAGGAACACAATGCCCCATACTAGAGGTAGTTTAATCATGGATGAAAGATGATGGGAAAATATGCATGCAATGATAGTATAAGTACATTTTTCATTCTCTGGAGCAAACACAAATATTTTTCCCTAGTATTATCAAAGATTAGAGGGAGGGGAAGATTAAATTAATAAGATGATGGAAGATAAGGATAGAATGACATTGGATTTTCACAATCCATTATATTGAAGTTTGGTTGTTTATGGGTTCGATTGTGTGAGCATTTTATCATCTCAAATCACATCCATGATCCATCAGCAAGATGAAAGAGTGCATAAAGTTCTTATGCACTCTTTTTTCATCTTGATGATGGATCATGGAGTGTGATTTGAGACGTTGATGCTAAAACTCTCTCACAATCAAATCCATAAACAATAAAACATCATGGATATGATAGTCAAGACCAAAGGAAGGGAGGATATTTTTGGATAAGATGGAGGGAAAGAGATAAGGATGTGAGAAAGAATGTATACATAACGTAAGGCAAATAAGATACATGATGCTTATAAAGATCCTTAGCCCCACCAAGATCAAAGGTGGAAAAGGTAGAGGACATAAATAAGATGATGAATAGGGGATGAAGAATAGTGAAGGTGGATAAGTAATATGGATAAATATTTCCCCTAAATGTAGAGTGCAAGCAGATAAAGGATTACACATGAAGCTTGTTAGTCAAGTTTTCATCATGCTACTTGTACAAGACACCACAAGAAGTGGTTTATGCCATTGGGTGAATGATTTCGCTTCAATTCTTTTTTTATTTCCATTTTTCATTTTTTTTTAAAATTATTCCAATGGTATAGGACAAGAATAAGGATGAGGATAGGTGGATTTGGAATATAATGGAAGGGAGATAGAGGAAAGTCTCAAGTAGATAGTTCCTTGCATGTTATCCCTTGAACAAGTGTTTCAATAGAATACAACAATTAAAGGTATGCTCATAAATGTTGGATGAAAGGAATGGATATATGGAGAGATAAGGATCAATACAAAATCTTGCATGAAATAGATGGAAAATGGAAAAAAAATGTTGGATAATGGATGTGTTGGAAAAGTCTTATATAAGAAAATGGGGATGTTGGGAAGATCAACTTTGGCACACATCTTGAGTTGTAGAGGAGTTGTGGAGGATAGGTGAATTTTAAAATTTGAGATTTAAAGGGAGAAACATAGGTGGA
Organism: Thuja plicata; assembly: GCA_018584345.1. Taxonomy (NCBI): domain Eukaryota; kingdom Viridiplantae; phylum Streptophyta; class Pinopsida; order Cupressales; family Cupressaceae; genus Thuja; species Thuja plicata. The sequence continues at coordinate 18,016 of MU224219.1, forward strand.
TTATGCGACATGGGGCCCCAAAATGGATGAAAGAGATGATAGAGGACTTGGGATAGTGGATTTTGGGACATAAGAGTCCAAAATGGATTTGGAAGATGGGGGTTTTTATATGGAGTGAAGAGCTTAGGAGCATAGAATTTTTTTGAATAAGTAGATTTGGATGCCAATTAGGATTGCATGGATTCGATTTGTTGTCTCATCTGATCATATTCCATCGCACGTGAGATTTTCTTATTCAAGAAAGAATATGATATACTTGGTATATTTTATTCCATGTAGGTGGTCTGCAAAACCCCTTTCACAATACCTAACCAAACCATTATTATTTGATAAATCTTCAATTACATGTGACTCAATTGTTTTCTATTTTAATTTGATTCTGATCTGAAATTTAGTCATAGGATGGCTGGACCACTTACCAACTGCATCTGAATGTTTGTCCTAACAATTTGAGATCAAAACTTTTATCCATAGTTCTTAGGAGATGGGGGTACTTGGAGACACCATTTTTTTTAAAACAATGTAGTAATTTCTAGAAAATATCATGCCATAGAACTTTGAAAACAAGAATAGTAAATTAGTCATACAAGCACAATAAATAGTAAAGGCAATTTCTCTTTAGACAATAATAATGACAAGAAATCAGTAATACAATTATTTATGTCCCTTTGAAACAGTCTACATTGTCAGTAGATCTGATCAGTATAACTTTGCATGGATTTGTGTATCATCTAAAATATCAGCATCAAACATTATCCAGGCTTATTTTATCTATTTGCCTTCTGTTTTTTTCCTTTTAATGCATTTTGCCCTAAGTATTCTGGCATGTGACATCAATTTCTGGTCGGGAGAATTTGGAAACGATGAGAGATGGCAACAAAAAAAAACCCTGTGCATCAGGAAGTTTCCAGAGATGTCTTTGATATGTACTTTAGGGGGTGGGATACAGGTCTCCGGATAACAATCCTTTTAGCTAAATGGCAACTCAAAGTATGTTTTGCTTGTTTAGCATGCTCTAATCAAATCATTTATAAATTTGTTTTGTATTGTATAAATGAGTATTATTTCAAGGCTATCATCTTGCAAATATGAACCTTGATCATTATGCAATCCCCAATATTGTTTCCACTCAAGGTCATTCCATTGGACAGTTAATTCAGACAATCAATATTGACTACACAGAACAATCTGGCATACAGAAAATAAATGTAAATAGTATGTCTGATTACAAATTGAAATTCTGGTTGTCATTACTTCAATACATTTGAAGTTTAAACCTTTGAGGTACCTTTTGATCGTACCTTAATATACAGTTAATAATGTAGGAAGGGAATTAACTCATGCAGACAACTCCTCCAACTTTACAGCAGAGTGATGAAATGAAAAAAAAATAAGGCTCTCGAAACATTATTTTGCTGTATGGTGGTCTATAGATGTATAATGCAATGAGATATTTTGGGATCCTCTAAAATGATGTTTTCTAACCCTTGATGCACTACTATTTCATCATGGTAGATACATCATAGCCATCTGATCAAATATCTGGACATCAAACTGAGCCAGATTATCTGACTTGCCTGCTTATAATTTGTAGTTCTTTGGTTTTGTAGATGATTCCTATTATTCTTTTCAGTATCCTCTATAAAAAATAATTTAATTATAAAGCTCTCCAGTTTTCTTTAAAACACGTTGAAGAACCAAGTATCACATATATCCTTCTCAAATGCAAAATTTCCTCTTCTACCCATCTTAATCAAAACTTTCCTCAAATTATTATGTCATTGTTGATCTGTTAAACAGTTCAACAGTTAGATTTGCAGTGAAAGCTGGAATTGAGTGGAACTTGTGCAGGAAGACATCCACCTGCATTGATCAGATTAGAAGTGAATGTCACAAAAGTAAATCTGCGACACACTCAGCGTTTTAATAGAAAGTGCAATCTCAAACAATTCTAGATCAATACCTCACGTGATATCTCAGGTTGAGAAGTATACTCATTCATCTGCACAGATAACCCATTGAAGAATTCAAATTATTACTAATAATAAAACTAAACTTTCATAACAAGCTGCTTAGTGATTACCTGCAGATTCATGTTCCCTGATTCATATTCAAATTGAAGTTTATCATCATCACTAAGTGCATATATAGACTGAAGGGTAAATAATGTGACTGGTATTCCACTTGGTCTTTGTTGATCATCCATTTGTATCTGGCAGAAGAACAACCAGTCAAATTTTGAGCAGCTTAGAAAACATTAAAAGAATTATTAAAGCCATAGAACACTAAGAAATGCTTGAGATCAAACATGCCAGTAAAGTAACCAATTGTTCTTTACTTGGCGAAATTCCTATGTTGCAAGAGAGGAGTAACACTTAAAGAGGAAAGAGAAATATATTATTAAATTAAAAGCATAGAAAACATGGAAGTACTGATAGAACCATATACGTGTTTTTCTCTTATGAGCTTGATAAAGAATGTAGACCCTTACAAAGGAATAAAATATGAATATCTTGTCAGCATTTTAATTCCCACCATTCCACTCAATACAAAACAGAATAGATATGCAGTAGAACCACTCTTTTAATTAGAAGTGGATGTTCCCTATAAGCAAAAACTAACCTAGTCTGTACAAATATACTTGTTATTTACAGTATTTAGTTTTTACAATTTTTTCGGGGGTGTTTTATGCTTATGCTAAATAAAATTAGTGTCTTTTGGATTCACCTAGGGCAAAAAGGTTGAAATGCACTTCAATGCCAAGCAAAAGGTTTTTATATTTTTTATTAAAAAATGAATCCTACCACCATATGCTTCCACTGTTAAGGTAAAACTAAAGTAAAAAAAATTCAAGTCTTCACAGAGGTTGGATAGACTATACTTCAAGGCCACACTTTCCCTTTTCTTTGAAGTTTGACCTTCCTCATGGTTGTTCAACCCTAAATTGCTGATTGTCCTTTCATCCCCTATTGAAGAAGACTCTCCATTTTGCATTTTTCCATATGTGAAAGTGACATCTTACTTTCTTAACTTGTTTATTTGTTTATCCACCCATGCCCTTGATCTATCAGTAATCTACCTCATCAAGATGTCCAACTCTGTTAGTTTTTTTACTGGTGACCAATCAGGGGATTGAATTGATTTCTCCTTCTCATGCTTATACTGGGAATGTATATGATTCCCATCATCTTTATCTTGATCAGGAATGGGGAAGAGGTTACACTTTCTCATGAAGTCCACTGACATTCTAGACCACATTTTCCTCCTCATTGCATACTCATCTATCAAATTTTCCCAATAGTCTTCTAGGTTCACCTTGTGTTTGTATTTCTTTCTCGTGTAGGTCATGATCTTATGAAATGGATCGAATTGATCCCTTGCCTTGTAGTTTCCAAGTTGGTACAACTGCAACTCAGTGTTAGTTGTATATGTTGCTAGTGTTGTGGGACCCATCTCCAACATTTTGCCAAGTGTAATAGGGAAGGTCATACCTTGCCTATGCTTCTCCTTTTGAATATGATCAAACTCTAATGGTTGTCTCACCACCTAAAGTAACACCAGCTTGTCTGTAAGATACCTTGGAAGCTTGTAAAGCTCGGAAGTGAAACCTTGAATCCTTATGTAGGTGAAGGTCGGGAATTGAATGTACAAGGATTCATATCTCTCTACCATTGTCATTGCTTCTTTGGCATTCTCTTATGCAATCCTTCTTGTAGAAAGCATGTGATGTGCATGGCAAATGTATCATTAACCCTCCTATAATGCACTTGTTCACGAATTTAAAGGTTGGGATAACAATCATATACCTTAAGATGTTCTTTCTTGTTCCCTATCTCACCCTCGCATATTAGAGCTAGGAAATTGATGTTCCTTGCCAATAGGTAAACTACGTAAGAGCTCATATAGGTCTTTGTCCTCTCCAAGTTTCTTAACTGGATGTCCAAGCTATCACTTATTATCTTAAGCCCAATTGATCATTACTGTTCATGTAGAGATTTCCTCAATGAAATAGAACACCCAATTCTCAAACATTGCACCTTGAGGTGTTCCCGTGACCCTGTTCAACATGCAGATCATATCACTGTACTTGTCCTTGAAATTTGTACTTGTAAGTTTCTTGGGCAACTTGGAGTGATGCCTCTTAGGTTCACTGATCCATCCTTTATTTATCATGTCCATACATGCCTTTGGTCTCTTTTTGAACATGGACTGGGAATCTTCTTTTGTCCTTGCATCCTTGGATGATAAGGAATCCCAAAAGTCTCCCTCACTGCTTTCTCCCCTAGAAATGCAAGCACACCTCCTTTTGGAGTGATGACTATCCTTTACTGTGGATCATAGTACATTGCACACTCTACCATGAGTTCATTGCATTGGATAGCTGGTGGTGTAGAATGGTTATTAATGCACAATATACAGAACAATACAACATATATTCAATGGTACCAATAAGACATTTATTACCAATACTAACAGAATACCAAAATGGAGAGGAAATGTTATTTCTTTATTTAATACCATAAAACCATAAGTCCAACATCAATAAAAACCAAAGTTCTTATATAATAGTCAGTTGGTTGGGGAAACCAACAGACGCATCTCCTCGCTTCTAACTATCCTCCCAGCAAAACATAACAAAGTCTAGTACACTATTACTTCATTACGTACTACATATATCCCCCCCAAAAAAAGAAGTCGTCTTCCAGATGACTGTACTACAGAAAAAAGAAAATCAGACTTCAGAGTTGGGTTGTGAAGACATCCCTTGACTTCGAGCTTGTTCCCAGATGCGTAAGAGATCTCGTTCAACAGCCTTCTGTTTGGCCCGAACTCCTTGGAGCACCCGTAATGCATCCATCTTTTTCGCTTCGGTTGCTGCTAATTTCTCTTCCAGGCCAGCTCAATCCATCTTCCATTTAGCTTCCCATAGCCTTTTCTTCCTCCCATTCCTTTTTCATTCGGTTTGTCAAATCCTTTTCTTGCTGAAGTTCTAAGTATGTCCTCCTAAAAGCCACCTCCATTTCTGTAAGTGTGTGCATGAGGGGTGGCTGCTCCTGTACCTGCGATATGATGCATGGGGCTGTCCAGATTTTAGTTATTTCTCCCTGCTTGTACCAGCTCTGCTGGAATAGGCTCCAATTGGTATGGCATTTTCCCTTCATGAATGTTGCCAAGGACTCTGCTGCTCTAACTATGGTTTCCACATTCTGACTCTTGGCCTGCTGTATAATTTCCTTAGTGGTGTGCTCCATAGCTTGCAACTCTTTGAGGAATCTTGTTGCTTTGTCTTCTAATGAGATCATCTCCGAAAGGTTCCCTGTCTTGTTTTGCATTCCTGTTATGTTTTCTTCTTCTATTTTCATGGGAGGTGGCGAGGGTGGTGGTACCATCCCAACTTCCTCAAGCAGCTTATCTGCCTCTTCCAGTATCGTATCCTCACCCCGTGTGTCTTCCTTTTCAAGCTTGAGTTCAGTCCCCATCTCCACACTCTGAGCAGCCGTTTTTTCCGCTGCCTGTACCACCAAGGTAATCGGGTGGGCCACTTCTATACCTTGTGGTGTGTGGAGTCTTATCTTGTGCCCACACGTTTGCTGCCCTCTGAGGTCTATGACCTTGGTACAAGTCTGCTGATCTGTAGGAACCAGTTTGGCTATGCCAGGCAAGGAAAGTCTTGTTGCCCCCCATTGAGGAATCTTCTGTTGTCTGCTTCCTTCTTCCTCGGTACTTGGTTCTCTTTTTCCGTATGGCTGCCCTCCTTGGTACGGACATCTGCACTTCCTTGCGTACTAGGAGTGGTAAAAATGCCTTCTATACTAGGAGTGGTACGGACACCTTCCTCTGTACTACTGATGGTACGACCTTCCTGTGTACTAAACCTAGTACCAGCGTTGTCTTCCCTATTCTTGGTGGTACGTCCTTCCTGTGGTGTATCTTTTATGTGAATCTGGGCATACTTAGGTACCCCACTTGGAAATGGACCTTCCACTTGTGGTAAAAAAGTAATGTCTCCCGGTGTGCCCTTCAAGTGGCCAAAACCGATTTCCTCCTCCTGGGAGTCTGAAGACGTGTCTGTACTAGCCTAATCCTCTTCTGAATTGTCCTCTCCAACCTCCTCCTAACTTGAATCCTCAATAGATGCTGGTTGTCGTTTTTTTACTGCCTGTCTTGGTTTCTTTTTTCATGGTTCTCCCCCACCTGATCCTGTTCCGAAGGTGTCCAAGTGAACCCAATATGTCATGGCTGGCTTGTAAGGTTCCACCCTGTTGGCTAGAACCAGCACTCCTCTATGTTCAACGGCCACCTGAGTGCGAACTACTTCCAAAAATAATGCTATGGCGTGATGTGGCATATAAAATGCTTTATGCTTTAACTCCATGAATTCATGTAACCGCTCTGAAAGGAACTGCGCCCAATCGTACACTTGTCCCCTGTCCAGTCCATCCACCACTGGTAACATCCAAAGGGCTATATCTGATGTGCGGCTCCCGGCAGTAAGTTTACTTTTTACCAAGTCTACAATGCATCGCCATTCTTCATTAGCTATGAAAATTTTCTTTGGGCCCCTACTATTCTTTTTATTGAGAATGCTTCCCCATTCCTGTTTCGTGAGATCCTTTCTGCACATTAACTCCATCCACTTCTTTTTCTCCATTGTCATTGGGGTCTTTGTCAGTTCATGTCCTTGGTTGGGGATTCTTAACACCTTATTTATTTCCTTGGCGGAGTAGGAAATGGTTACAGTTTGATGGGATTACCAGATTACAGATTTGTGAGCTTGCCTATCATAACCAGCCACCATAGTTCGCAATATGGATTCAAATTCTTTTAAATAAAAAATGGGCATAAAAATTATTTTGTCTACCTCTACTCTACGTAATGCTTCTTTAAGAGTGTGCTTGTCTTCTGCGTTCTCCCATCAGGTGCGACATCCACTTCCTACTACACTTTCCAAATTGATATTAGCAGTCGTAGTCCTTTCCACGATGTTCCCTTTTTCCTTCTTGCTTGTCATCTTCTTCACCTTTCTCACCTACAAGACTGGATTTTTTTGTTTAGAATCAATAATTTTCCCTTCGCTCGAATTCCCAACGCTTATCTTTACCATCTTATGGTATCTGACCAACCGCCGTATGCCTTTATTAGTTTTTATGCGCCAACCGTTTTGTGCCTCCTTTTCTTGAATTGTACTCCCACCCTCCTTCGTACGGCCAGTCAAGAGTCGTACGACATACAACCTCCTTGCTGCTGCGTACGCCACCTAGTCCACTCTTCTCCCTCCTCCGTTTAGCCGGATGCATACAGCTGCAAGGCTTGGAGAGGGTCGGCTGGTCTTGTTTGCTCCTACGTCCTCCCTAGTGTTGCATAAGTCCTCCTTGGTGTTGTGTACGCCACCACTCCTCCGTATGCCGGTCCTCCCACGCGTCCAACTCCGAACTCCATACGGCAAGCTGCAGTCCATACGCCAAATTCCCTCCGACTTCGTACGGTCTCTTATACGGCCCACCTGTAGTCCGTACGCCACTTCCTCTGACGGCGTACATGGGATCTTGAAAATTTGTTCAAGGCCTAACCTCCTACATGTACGCGGGTTGGCCTCCTCCTTGCCCTATTCTCGTATGACTCCCAAGCGAAAAGCTCTCACTTCCTCCTCGTACTTGTACGTCCTCCTGCTCGTACGGTGTTGTGTGAGTTAGGATGTTGCGCCCAAGTCTTTTATAAGACACTTGGATGTTAGGGTTCGGTTTTATTAGTTGCCCCATAGAATGTTTTTTTACTTTTTCTTTTATTTCTTCTATTATGTCTAAATGACATGTAGGATGTATCTCTTTTTTTTTATTATACAATCTTAATTTTGATCCATTGACTAGGTCTTTTAAGGGATTATTATCCAATGTGGATAATTTTATAGCTCCATTGTCCCTTACCTCCATAACTCTGTATGGTCCTAACCACCGTACTTTGAACTTGCTTGGCTTAATTTCATTTTTTCCCTTATACTTGAGTACCCGTTGGTTGGGTTTAAAATTCATCTTTTTCAAGTGTTTATCATGCCAAAATTTCCGTCACTCTTGTGCCACCTCCGTTGCCCATTGGGGGAGTCCTTTCATCCAACTTTTTATTAAAGCACTAAGTCTTTCCTTTAGACTTTCCGCATCTCCTAATCTGTGTTCAACTGCTATTCTCAAGCTCGGTACTCCATATTCCATAGGCATCACAACCTCTTGCCCGTACATTAAGTGAAAGGGTGTTTGCCCAGTGGTGGCTTTGTAGGCCGTCCTGTACGACCACAGAACTGCTGGCAGTCTTTCTCCCCAATCTCCCTTTTCAACTCCACAAGTCTTGTATAGAATTGTTACCAATATTTTGTTTGTGGCCTCTGCTTGGCCATTTGCCCTTGGGTAGTACGGACTGGAAAATGAGTGGAAAATTTTGTACTCATTTGTCATTGTTCTGATTGTTTGATTCACGAAGTGCACCCCCTATCACTCGTGAGCTGCAGTGGTATACCAAATCTTGTTATTATCTGTTCATAGAGAAATTTGGCAGTACTGAGAGTTGTGTTGTTTGGGAGTGCTCGTGCCTCCGCCCGTTTTGTAAGGTATTCAGTTGCCACCACTATGTATTTGCATATGTGATTATTGCTAACAGGGAGGGGCCTTACAAAGTCCAACTCCCATCGCTCAAACAATTCTTGTGGTTGGGACAGAAACAACGGCATGAAGTCTCTTTTTAGGGGTTTCCCTGCCCTCTGACACATATCACAACTCAGGACCCATTCCCAAGCATCTGCATACACTATGGGCCACCAGTCCTGCCAACAATACCTTCCGAGTTGTTGCATCAAGCCCCATATGGCCTCTTGCCAACCCTTCATGGGATTCTCTCAGGACCCCCGAGGTTTCTTCCTCCATCGCACCTCTCCTTAAAATCCTGTCTGGCCCCATCTTGTACAGTGATCCCTCTATCAACTGGAATGTCCGGCTCTTGAGTGCAATTTTTCTCCTTTCCGCTACTGGCATTTCTTTTGGAAATGTAGCAGTTGACAGGTACTGCCCTATCCCTTCGTACCATTGAGGTAGTATGGCAATTTGAAATAGGTGGGCATCAGGGAAATCCTCATTTATTCCACTTCTGGGGGCTTCCCCCGACTTGATTCTTGATAATTGATCTGCAATTACATGACCTTTTCCAGGTCGGACTATGATTTTAAAAGTAAATTCTTGCAGGAGGATTAGCCATCTGCTTACTCTCCCTTGGATTACAAGCTTATTCACGAGATACACGAGTGCTTGATGATCAACAAAAAATTTAAAGGGAGTATCTAATAAGCAATGTCTAAATTTATGAACTGCATAAACCTATGTTACTGGGTTCCTCTGTTTTGGCCCGGATCCTGGTTCTGGTACGGTTCCGGTTCCGGTTCCTCCCGGATTCCTCTTGGATTCCTCCAGGGTTCTGGAATGGAATCCGGGTTCTTCCTGGGTT
>MU224219.1:27819-41242 GCA_018584345.1 Thuja plicata
ATTATCATTATATGTTTCAACTTTGAAGTTTTGAACTAATGATGAATGAGCATTGACATGTTAAATGTATGGAATGTATGAATATACATACATATATAAATTTATAATATATATATATATATATTTCTCAAAAATGTCTATATATATACCCGCGGAACCAGGATCCGGCCCAAAAAATTTTTTGCCGAATCCCCGAACCCGAACCCGAACCCGAATCCGAACCAGAACCAGGATCGGCTACTTAGGCATAAACCATACCTAGTGCTTCTCTTTCAGTGGTACTGTAATTCCGCTATGCTTTCGATAGTAGCCTGCTCGCAAAGTACACTGGATGGCCTAGTCCTTCCTCCCCAATTTGTGCGAGGGTGGCTCCTATTGCATAATTAGAAGCGTCCACATGGACGTGGAATTCTTTGTCCCGATCTGGGTATATGAGAATTGGAGCACCTACTAATCTCTCCTTTAGTTCCTAGAAGGCCTCCTCCTGTTCCTTCTCCCAACAAAACCGCTCCCCTTTCCTGGTAAGTTTTTCTAAGGATAGAGATACTCCGGCAAATCCTTTTATAAATCTTTTGTAGTACCCCACATGCCCCAAGAACTTTACACCAGTTACATCCGATGGAGCTTCCATATCCAGAATTACCCTGATCTTGTCCGGATCTATTTTCAATCCTTCCTTACATACTATATGGCCCAGGAGTCTGCCTTGTGGAACCATAAATCAGCTATTTTTGGGATTCAAGGCTAGTCTGGCCCTTCTGCATTGATCCATGCATTCGCCAATGATCTTGAGGTGGTGCTCCTTTCCACTATAAACTGACCAGTCATCCAGGAAAGCTCTGAAATTCCCCACAGACATACCATGAAAGATATGTACTATGATTCTTTGAAAGGTGGCTGGTGCATTGCACAGTCCAAAGGGCATTCTGTTATAAGCATACACCCCATCTTCAACTACAAATGTGGTTTTCAGCTTATCCTCCTCAGCAATGCTGATTTGGTTATAGCTTGAAAACCCGTCCATGAAGGAGTATATTTCATGCCGGCTACCTCTTCTAGGATACTATCAGTGAATGGAATTAGAAAGGGATCTTTTATAGTTACTGTATTCAAGCATCTGAAGTCCACACATATCCGGATTTGGATCCCGTCCTTCAATGATATGACTATAGGAGACACCCAATCACTGGTTTGTACCTTGACTATGATTCCTGCTTCGAGCATTTTTGTGATTTCCTCCTGTACCTTGGCGGCATTGTTCTTGTTCATCTGATAAGGTCGCCTATGCACCAGTCTTGCTCCTGGTATCAATGGTATTCGATGGACACACAACTCTAGTGGTACTCCTTTTAAGTCCTTGTATGTCCACGCGAATACATCCTTGTATTCAAGAAAGATTTTAAATGTTGTTGCCTTCAATACTGGGTCCCAATCATCCCCTATGAGGATTTCCTTGGGTTCGTCCTTCTCACCCAGGTTTATAGTTTACAATTTGGCCTCCTTGTATTCTACCTTTTCATCAAATATGTGTGATGGTTTGTCATTGATGGTTGTCGTGCCCTCCTTGTATTCCTTGTACCCCTCAGGGTAACTTTCTTCTGATCCTGCTTCTTGAATTTGCAACATATTGCACTCTGGCTAGAATAGCTCATAGTCTCCCATCTACCAGTGAAACAGGCCACTGAGGGAGCCAGTTTCATCTTCTGAGCATTCCCGTAGCCGGAGCACTCCTTCATCTGGTTCCACCCCTCCCTGGTCTTCTCCCTCTGATTCGGATGCGAGATCCTGACTTACACACTGATTCCTCAGATCTATTGTGTATTTTCTCCCATCTACCTCTATGGATAGGATATTCTTTTTCCAATTATGGTTGGCCTTTGCTGTGACCAACCAACCTCTCCCCAACAACGCATCATACCCTTTCTTTTCCAGAGTAATCACCACAAAGTCGAGGAGGAACTGTTGTGTACCAATCATTACCTTTTGTCCCATCAAGGTTCCTATTGGCTTGATTCCATGTTGATTTGCTCCTACCAATTGAAATGTGGGTGGCCAGAGTGTGGGTTTCCCTAGTGCCTTCTAAGTCTCCTCCAGTAGGACATTCACACTGGACCCTCCATCCACAATATTATTAGATAGTTTGCATCCCATTATCTCCATTTTGACTATTGCAGGTATCCTCCCTGTTCCTATAGTGAATAGGGTATCGGTCTTCTCTATTGTTTTTTCTTCCTTCTCCCCCTTAAGGGTTTCCTCTTGGCTACTTATTCCTTGTGATATTGCTACCCGCAACTGAGGTAACATTTCTAATAGATCCACAATTTTCACAAGGATGGTGGTCTCCAGTACTTGTTCCATGATGCTAGGTACTGGCCAGTTGTTTGGGGATTTAGCAGTACTTCCTCTTCCTTCCTCTGTCATGTTATTTCTAATGTCCTTTCTGGCTTCTTGGAATCTCTCTCTGTAGCTATGTCAGGGTATGCAAGTTGCCTGGCCTACATTCTTGTGATGGCGAATACTTCATTCTCAGCGATGTCAAGCCTGTTCAGCCCCTTTTGTCTGGGCAATTGGCATCCTCATGATTACCCGATACACCATTTACACAACATCCCTTCATTCTGTCCTCCACCGTTCTGGGAATCTTGCACGAAGTGTCCCCATTCGTTGCATCGCCTACATTGAATAATGGGCCTTCCTTTAGAATCGTACTGGATTGCTCTCCGGGGTGTGTTGTTATTGTTGTTATTGTTGTTGTTGCTTCCCCATCTATTATTTCGATACCTTCCAGGTGAAGCTTTTGTATTTGTGTTACGTGGAGGGGTGGAGGGTGGTGTGGATTGTTCTCCTTGGGTGAAGAATACTTGAGCATTCCATGCCTTTAGATTGTAGGGGCAGTCTTCGATTGCGTGGCCTAACACCTGACAGATGTCCCAAAAGGCTTTGCACGGGCATGTTCCTTTTGTATGTCCCTCCTTTTCGCAATATGTACACCAGAATTCCCTCCCCTCTCTTTTTTCTTCCTTACTTCCAGTTACTTCATCAACCGCATCATGTCTTTTCTCAAGGCTTGGATGGTCTTGGATTCATCCCTACTCTCTTCTGAGCTCTCGCTCCCACTTCCCTATCTCTTAGCTTTGGAATTTTTATTCTCACTTTCTATGGCCATTGCTTGGGTCATGCCTCTCCAAAGGATGATGGTGGCACTATCTTCATTTTTCGTTTTAAGGACGGGATTAACCCTTCAATGAATCATCTTTTTTTTAATCTGTCAGCAAGCTTATTGTCGAACTTCCCTATCAATTCCTTGAGTCTCCTATAACCCCTGACTGACTCATTTTTCCCTTGCCTGGTATTATAGATTTCTGTGACTATCTCGTCGTCATCACGTAGGAGTCTGAATTCCTCCTCAAAGGCGGTACAGAGGTCCTTCCATGTGGTTTTCTGCGCAGCGTCCAAGTCTGTATACCAATCAATAGCTATCCCTCTTAGTGTGGCAGGGAAGGCTTTTAACCATTCATCTATATCATTTTCTCCATTGGCCTGCCATATGGTGATACACGTTTTACAGTGACAGGTCAAGTCCTCCGACCCTTCTCCAGTAAATCTAGGAAGTTTTTGCTTGACTACTGCCATTCTCCTTCAACTCTTCCCTCCTGCCGGGACACTTCCTCCTGCTGGGACGGTCCCTCCTGCCGGGATACTTCCTCCTGGCGGGATGCTCCATCCTACCGGGGCGCTCCCTCCTGCCAGGACCCTTCCTCCTGTCGGGACGCTCCCTCCTGCCGAGATACTCCCTCCTGTCGGGACGCTCTCTCCTGCCGGGACACTTCCTCCTCCTGGGCCACTCCCTGCTGTGGGGATGCTCCCTCCAGAACTAGTGACCTCTCCTTCTCCTTGTGATTACTCTGTCTGGGCAGAGCAGTGTTCCTCCTGGTACTCTCTTCGTGCAGGGGTTTCAGGATTCTCCCACCCTTCCTTCTCTGATGTTTCTGAGATGGCCAAGTTGGCTATTCCTTCTAAGGTGTTTTCGATCAGGCTTTCTTCAATTTTTCTTTCACTTAGAGGTCGGCTCCCCAATCCTCTCAAGCAGCGACGTCTTTCTTCTTGTTAATGCAGGCCAAGAATCCGCAGGGCCGCTTCTTCTTCAGTTTCTTCTTCGAGCCTACGCTTGGGATACTTATTTGGAAGCAGGGGCATGAATTAGTTTAATGGACCAAATGTCTAGCCAGAAGTTGAGGAATACGTCCAAGTAGATCGAAAAACGCTGGTGGTACCAAAGTTTGTCCGTACTGTGCTATCTGGAACCGCTCTCTCGGCTTCCCTTCGCATGTACTGGTACTTCCCAAGCCACCGCCAGATCTCGTGTCACCTGATCTTCTCTTGGTATTCCCTCCTCTTCTCTATAACTATCTGTATAGGGGTTTTCCCATTCCTCCACTCTGCCCAGTCGATGACCTCCGGGTCCGGACTTAGGCAGCGGCGCCAAAATGTAGAATGGTTATTAATGCACAATATACAAAACAATACAGCATATATTCAATGGTTACCAATAGGACATTTATTACCAATACTAACAGAATACACAGAATACCAAGATGGCGAGGAAATGTTATTTCTTTATTTCATACCATAAAACCATAAGTCCAACATCAATAAACCAAAGTTCTTATATAATAGTCGGTTGGTTGGGGAAACCAACGGACGCATCTCCTCGCTTCTAACTACCCTCCCAGCAAAACATAACTAAGTCTAATACAATATTACTTTATTACGTACTACAGTGGGAATCCCACCGCATGGAAAACTCCACTCTTCATGATGTTGATAATCATTAGGGAAGGTAACTGATCTTTGGTTAAAAACATCCTCCGTTTTATCATCTTCATGTTCAGGTCCTTGAAGTTGGTATCACTGACTTTCTTCCACTTGGAAGACATTTGGGACTCAAGATAATAGCTCTCCGTGAGCCTTTTTATTTGCACTTTTCTAACTTCCGCCCCTCCCTTAGTCTCAGTCATTGTCCTGCATGAAGCTCGAAGTTAGCACCTTATAAAGTAATCTGATTGAGAGATTAACTTAAAACCTTAATATTCCTGATTTTGCTACTAATTTGGAGCTTTATGGCTTAGAAAATCAGGCTTTTAAAATTGCAAATGAAGTTTAAAATCTGAAGACAAAAGTCTCAAAATTTGAGGACAATCTAAGTGCTAGCTCTAAGGTCTAATAATGAGGACAATACTTTAAAGTTTGACTGGTTCTTATAACAATTTCTGAAGACACTTTACAGAGTCTATATTTAACCACTCAAACTCAGAAAATCAGACTACAGATTTGGAGAAGTATGTCTTAATGAAGGTATTTGAAAACTTAGAAACGAAAACCAATCCTTTCACCACAAAACATGAGTCTGATTTTCTGAGGACAAAGTCTGAAACAAGCTTATCTGGATGTCCTCTCTCTTGGTTCAATTGATTTCTCTTGCAAGAAATGTTTCTCCTTGTGCCCTAGGGTCAATTCGAGTAGGACAAGCCCTTCGAATTTTTTCTACTGAAAATCGCAGCTCTTGGAAATTTTCAGACTTAAGTCTGAGATTCGCAGCCTCCCAATCCCTGAACTTCATCTCTGCAAGGCCTGGATCAGATGCTACACTCCCTATGATCAATTTACTTTCTTTTCCAATTTCTCATCTTGTTCTCCCAGAATCGCCGCCCCTGCCTTAGTAGGGTTTCAGACCTTGGTCTTAAGTAAGATGTCTGCAAATTCATGGAGCTTTGATATTAATCTCTGATTTTCTCCTTCAAATCTACAACATTGTATGATGGAGATCTAATTCTCAGACTTCAATTTCAATTCGTTTTTCCTCAAACACCTGCGATTTCCCTTATCTTCTAATTTTTCCCTCACATGATCAATGCTTCTTCTTGGTTTCCCAGATCGAACTGGATGACTTCTGCTTGACCTGTTTAGCTTCTTTGCCACTTTTTGACTTTCAAACGTAAGTCACCTCTTTGCACTATGTTTCCTTATTTCTGTTTGATAGCCTTTTAAAGGGATTTTGGCTTTGGTTTACATCTCCCCAACAAATGTGGGATAAAAGATTTGTGCCTCTTAAAGTTTCGGGACTCGTGCAAATTGACTTTCATTTAATTTCACTTTAATTTGCATTTAATTTCATCTTCAAAAATTTTACTAAGTCTTGAAGGGGAAAATTGATGCTTATAAGGACAATCGCAGTCCTCTTTTAACTCTACTCAGCCTTGTATAAGCCTTCAAGGTAGGAATTCGAAGTTCATGAGGACTAATCCATGTTGAAATTTACTTATCTCCTCTAGTGGAGATTTGACCCTCACAAGCGCACACAAATCCCTTTGCAATTCCACCTCATGTGCTCACTCACTCCCAAAGGGGAAATTCAATCCATACAAGGACGATTCTTTACTTGCTCATGTAATGTCCCCTTTCTAAAATAAAAACTGTTGGGTGGATATTTTGCAACCGACAGTTTTTGGATCAATTGCAAAATAGTGGTTCCAGCCACAGTGTGTGACACAGTCTCTCCTAATTATAAGGGAAGGCTCCCCCTGTCTATTGTTACTGAAAACAACTAATACTAACTAAAACCTAAGATTATACACACTAAGATAATCAATGGGTGTTACACTCACCGTATTCTTTTTCTTCAGGATAGGTGTTCTTTCATCGTATTCTCTTATTTTAGAATACGTGATTCTTTCTTACAACAAACTTTCAAGTATAATTTGGCAAAGTTAAAAAAACACGCTGATGAAAGCTCAAAGTCTTTCCACGACCCTTTATGTGAATTTAGGAACAAAGATGAAACATACGTGCAGCTCAAAGTCTCCAACGTATACGTCACCTTACATGCACGAACATAGAAAATAAAAGCATTACAAAATTTGCAAGTTACATCCTTGCTTGAGAGTACTACACTAGTGTCAAATGTGATACACAGCTCAAAGTTTGCAAGATCGAGTTTAAATCCCTCTAGAACAACAGTACAACACTCAATCAATCTCTAAAAAATGACGTCATATGACAACTCGAATCAACACAGAGTTTGAAAACTTGCCTCCTTTATTGACTGCAATTTGATTTACATCTAATCTCAAAGTTTTAGAGTGCTCAACAAATTGTCAAAGTTTTATTGCATTGCCAAAAGAAGAAGATTACATAAAGCACGCTCATATATGTAGGTGAGGGACTGGGAGCAAAAAGTGGGAGAAGTCCAACTAAGACTTATTCCACAACTAACTGTAGTTGACTTATTCAACAATGCAAGTCCTAATGTATTTCAACTTGCAATGTGATTACACGTAATTAGAAGTTACAACTTTGCAAGTGATATAATCACCCACAATTACAATTTCTGACATTACATGTAATTTGTTAAAACTAAATTACAAGTGAATAATTGAAACTAATCTAAGTGTCCAGAGACACGAATCTAAGAACATCATCCTCTATTTAGTCTTCTTGCTGCTACAGGATACTGATACTTGGAATTTTTAGGTTTGGTAAACCTGGTTCTTTGAGGAAAGTTTTTTTTATGCAACTGAAGTGGGAAACCTGGATTGCAAGGACATCTTCATGAATCACTTGATATCTCGGTATCCTTTTCAATGCTTCTTCATCATTAAACTTCTCCCGTGTCACTATTTTGAACCATGGTCATTTCTCTCTTATAAGCATTCTATTGCCTTTGATGAAACTACGAACCTTTTGTTGTTCATTGTTATCAATGTTCAAAACACTGCAATACACCCTCTCTTTTGATGATATGAAGTGTTTGCTGCTCTTTCATGGATCCCTCTTGGTTATCATTGCCTCTCTTTCATACCTAGCCCCTCTTGATGCTTTCAATGTCAATGCCTTGACTCTAAGAATCTGCACTTCATCATGCCACCATTGAAGAACCCACAACACTTTCTTTAAGATGAAAATGTTGTAAACAATGCCCATATCTTAATTTATTGTTTTGGTAAATTGTGTGTCAAACGAGACTGACAAGAAGAGGTCTAAAATGACACAAATGTGGGGTCACAAGTGAATATTGGGTCTTGAGGGTTGCATTGCAAGTGAGAAAAGACATGAGCATTGACTTGCAATTGGGGAAAATGAAAATGCATTTCACATGTGCAATGGGAATATAGTATACAAGATTGCCCTTGTAATCGCGTCCTGGAGACCCGATTTCAAATGATTTGAAGTGCTTTCTAGGCTGCATTCGGTTTTGGAAGGCATATTACACGTAAGTTACTTGCATTTTTGCTTTGTAATGGAGACTTGTAACGAAGTTCTTCAATCCCGAAATACGAATAGAATGCACGATTTGGGCCTTTAGGGATTGAATGCAAGTAAAAATACTTGCAGTATACTTGTAAAGAGGAAACTTGGAATGTAACTCCTAAGACCCCATAATATATTGGGAAGAAACATTATATAATGCACACAAGGGAGCTTGAAAATATAGTCTGCAAGTAAGTTACTTGCATTTTTGTACAATCTTGGGGCTTACAATACATCTCATTTAACCCAATATGCAAAATGTGGGTCCCAAATCATGCAAGTGACTTGCAAGACTCTTTCAACTTATACTCTGAGCATTTGAGAAGAATTTCAATGTAACCACAGGCTTCAAAATAATTATGTATACATAAAACCCCTCCATGCTTGGCAAATAACACAAATGGAGGATGCGTCGCAATCGTCTTACAAAGACTAGAAACCACATTTGGAACTCAAGAATTCGTAAAGTAAACACAACTATGAATAGATAGCTTCATAAAATAAAAATAAACAAACTTAAACAAAAAATTCCTAGCAACAGAGAGGAAACGAATGAAAACCTAAACCAAAAGCAAAGAAATCTTTATACAAGATGTGTTTGAGACAAAAATAAACACATACCTGGGAGAACGCAGGGAAACGATGAAAAATATGAAGCTCGAAAACCCCAAGAAAAACGCAAAGCAACGCCTTCAAATACAAACTCGGATGAAGATGGAAATGGCACAAAATCTGCTGCGCAGGCATATTAAGTCGTTTTGAAAGAGTTCCAAGTCAATTCAGATTCAACTACATCCCCTATTCAACGCGTCTACCACCATTTGTGGGTTCCAGCAACCAAATGGCAAGATTCAAGATAAAAAATGGCCTATAAACTCTTTGTTCAGGTTTCAAAACCCACAATGCAAGCCATTTTTTATTTCAAACTTGTATAGCTGATAATGTAGCCTATAAAACATAAAGTTTGCATCGGATTTCATAAAGTATGTTATAAGTCAATATATAAATATTGAACATGCATTTCGGGTTTGGAAAGACGTATTTGAAGCTTTGCCTCTACAATGGAAATACAAAGAAAGAAAAGGCCGGGTTTTCAAAGGTATATTGCAAGTCACTTTATGGAATACATGCATTTCGGGCCTTGAAAGCCTACTTGCAAGTTACTTTTTATTATAAGTTTTAGAATACAAGGCCTTTACTTGTAATCAACAAACTTGCAATAGCGATTGTAAAACCCGAAATCACTTAAAACAAGAAAAATCAAACTTTAAAACACAAGAAACTAAGTCAGAAATGGGTGTAGAGAAGATGATTGCAAGTGCAAGTGATGCAAGTAAGATACTTGCAATTAGAGTCTAGAAACCCGAAATTGACTATAAAACTAAAGAAAACTAACTTAGAAACTTTAAAATTTATTAAAGTAAAAGCAAGAAACTATGACCAAGACGATACATGACCTAACACTTATGAGTTTTACCCTCGTAAAGCGTGCCTTCAAGAGTAAAAACTGCAAATTTAATTAAAACTTTGTAATGGTTGCTCTGATTTCACCAATCTGAAATCAAGGACAACAAAATTTAATATTAAAAAATAAATAAATTGAAGTATTAAAAATAAATAGTTTAAATTAAAATATAAGATAATCAAAATATGAATGGTCAAAGGATATAAAATAAAAGTACATACATACATGCATGCATGCATATTCTTTGTAAAGTTGTTTCTACATAAAATATATAATATTTTACAGCATTTATCCAGTGAACAGTATATTACTCCAACATGATTCATCTGAGAACGTTATATCCAATCACTGCAGAGTGGTATCAATTGGTATAGGAGACAATGTCTGATACAAGATTGTTTGTCTGGCTTTTCCACTAAACTACTGTACATGATGTGTGAGGCCTTAAGACAGTACTATCAGCAGTGAAAGAAAACGATCATATTATAGAGTTCATTAATCTGGCCAACTCACTTGAGATGGACGCAGCTAAGTTTCAGACAAAATGCACCATTGACCAAATTTGAAAAATCCGAAAACACCACAGATTTTTGCAAAATTTTCAGCATTTGTTCTTCATTATCTACATATTTTGTGGTCGAAAATCACAAAATAAATGGCAAAAACTTACTGTGCTTTCATGAATTTGAAAAAAAAAAAAGTTCGACTTTTTTTTGTCTTTGGTGCATTCTGTCTGGAGCTTAGCCAGAGCCACTTGAGATAGTCACCACGTGTTATTATGTAAATTTACTATTTGTTAAAGGTCAGCAAATTGTAACGTCAGACAGAGACTCTATTAAAAGAGGACCAAGGAGCGGTTGAAGTAAAGCAGACAACGATCAATATTAAAATATTAAAATACAAATTATCACAAAGTAGCGATAAACATAAAAGTGCAATGTGTTTAGACTTTTATAAAGATTAATTTGCTTTTGAATATGGATGACTCTGAAATAGTCCACACCTCTTGGGAAGGGGTGCATTGAAGATATATTTAGAGATGCGATAGAAGGATCGAAGGAGGGGACTTTTGGGAGAGAGTTTGGTCTTCTATCTATACTTGTAATGCTTCCTGGGATCACAGAAAGAGTATGAGGAAATTATATATTGATACTTTTTGCAAGGAAGAGATAAGAAGGAATTGAATCATACGTATTGCTGGCTGGCAAGCATCAATGAACTAGTATTGGTTATAAAATAATATCTGAATATCATTAAGGATAAAGAATATATATATATAAGGATAAAGAATTATTTATTTATATATATATATATACACACACACACACATGCACACATTTATATAGATATATATATTAAGAACACATGAAAAAATATATGGCCTAATCTTAAATCTTTCGTTAATATCTTTGGAAAGATAGGCTAGTTTGTATAAGGAGCGGCGAGTAATTCCATCACAAATTAGGTGACTCTCAAGAGGTAATATTGAAGGATGTTCATGAAACCCTTGGGCTTAATTATGGAAATGGTTTCAGCGCCCTATGATAATAATTCCCCATCCTCCATGAGGGTTAGCAAAGAAGTAAGATTAGGTTTAAATACAGAATTATGGTTTGTATTATGAACAGATTAACTATCTCTTAATATTAAGGCATAACATTGCATGAAATTGTATAATGAGGTATGTTACGGATAGTCCCTTATAGGGACATTACAACTTATTTGAATTCCAAGGGGAAAATCGAACCCTACAGGGACAATCTTAGTCCCAAAACTCCATTTCTTCATTCACTCATCTCAGTCGTCAAGAGGAAAATCAACCCCTATAGGGACAAGTGGAAATCCTATGGGTACAAGGGCACTGAAAAATCCTTGTCTATAAGGGCAACTTGGGTCCCTTATTCAATTGGAAAATTTGGCTTCATAGGGTCAAAGTGGAGAATCTATGGTCATTGGGACTAGGGGAAATTCCATGTCCATAAGGACATTCCACTTCCATTCTTGAAATTTTTCGAAGTGTCAACCTAGTGGAGAAACAACCCTTACAAGGACAAAGTGGAAATTCCTTGCCCACGGGGATTTTCCACTCCAATTTTATCCTAATTTTTTCTAAGTGTCCAGCCTGTAGGAAAACAACCCCTATAGGGACTTTTGCATTTTGACTTTGTTTCTCATGTCGAGGAGTGGAAATTCGACCCCTATAGGGACAAATAGGCTTTACAACATGATTTTTACTTGCTAATGCCTTGCAAGAGAGTAAATTCAACCCGCGTAGGGACTTTTGGCCAAGGCAAAGCAAATTTTACTTGTTTTTGTCCCTCAAGAGTGGAAAATCGAGCCTAACAGGGACTTTTCACTAGGACTTTGTGAAGAATCAATTTCCATAGGGACTTTTGGTCCAAATGTGGTGGAAAAATGACTCCCATAAGAACTTTGCGCTTCTCTTGCATGATTTCATCGTTTTAGCCCAAATTAGTAAGTAAGATATGGTATTATAACATCTTGCAGACCATTTGACTAGCCAAAATATCCCAATACTTAGGAATTCTCACCCAAAACTTGACAATTGCATGACTTGACCCTAGTGACCACAAAACTTTACGACTTGTCTGTATTTGCAACTTTGGTGACTTGATTACTTAACCACTCCACCTTCTAAGCTTAGAATTGACACTCTATTGCCAAAACCTAAAAACTAACACAACCAACAAACAAAAAGAGGGTGTCCCAATTCGCAATGGGGTGATGGTGTTAAAAGGTCACAACAGATGCCTTGGTAAGGGAAAACATTAGTAAGTTACGATAATAACTAAGAGGATTTATTGAATGTTGTGATGTATTGTGTCGACTCCTTACATGAGATGAAGACAACAAAAAAGCAGCATAGCAACAAGATTACACACGTAGTAAACGTTTGAGAAAATTCTATAAGTTAGAAGCCATGACATACCATGATAACTTTATCAAGCATACGGGAAAACATGATTTTATCAATATACCAAATGATAATCGATAATGGGAGAATGATAGCACAAGGATATCGATCAATCAAAGCATACAATCAAATATGACTATAGGCAAAAGCATGAACAGATATCAGATAAATATCAAAGTGTCAACGACTAAACAATATTGATTTAGTGGGGAAGGTGATGGTTTAAACAATTGCAAACACTATTAACTAAGGAATGCTAAACTACCAATTACAACATCAATAAAGGATGTTATCGATCAACTAGACAGTACTCCACAAAGAGACACTTGTTGCTAAGACCAGATCTATTATGTATTGAGGATCGGTGCGATACTACCCGGGCCCGATCAATTGTACATCAACAATAATTATCGGAAGCAATTGAATATGAAGTCAATCAATAGTGACTTGTCTATTGACCAAATTGGTAATTAGTCAATGTTCATTATAAGACGACACGATGATAGTCAGCAGTCATATTAATCAACATTGATTATGTATAGAGGCAACGCTTAGTGAAGCAGCGATAATCATGAAGGGATACTATTACTGAAGGAATGGATGCATTTATGAATAGCTATGAGACATGCCTCTTTAAAAGTAACTTATCATTCCATTATGTAAGATATAAGAAGACACTCAATCTAACCTAAACAATAATCATTCAGAAGCCTTTT
>MU224219.1:41408-73691 GCA_018584345.1 Thuja plicata
TGCATATACACATCGCTATATCAGAAATAGCATCGTATTAGTCTTTAGAAGCAGAAAATCCTATATCACTATAAGTGATAGGATATCATATTCTATAGCATACTTCATATTGATATAATAGAAATTGATACTAGTCATATTGACACACACACACACACGCACATTGCATATAAAGTGCTGATTGAATCTGAAATAGCAAGTGATAATGTGCATCATCTCCATTACTTAGCTCAAGTGCAAGAATTAAATAGAGTAAGTGTGAGAAGTTGAAGTAGTTGTCCCGATATTCCAAGATATCCTCGAAGAAGGCATTACAAGTGGTATAAGAGCTTATGAACCTGCCATCCAGTGGGCAGAACCTTACAGCTAAATAAAGAATGAAAACATGATATCAGGCAATAATAGAAGCTTCACCAAAAGACAAACAACGAAGAAACAAGGGAGAAAATGGACACATGAATTATTTCATGTAGGGTCAAAGAAGCGGTCAAGACCAATTAAATAAATTGTTGAGCAAGCTAACAACAGTATACAATAAAGGCTACAAAGGAGACAATATCAATGGAAAACAATCCACCGATAATCAAACTCTCAAGAAGTATATACATATAGTATGTTTGAAATCACTTACACTGGTAGTTCCATTTGGAACCAAAACATCAAAGCAATGAACCAAAACTGAGGGATGAACATGACAAAATTCAACAAGATTGGGTAAAAGGTGGATTATATCATGATATGCCCCTACAAGACTACATAGAGCTAAGGGTTAATTATCCACCTGGGGAAGGAAAAATGAAAAACATGAATACTTTAATGGACAGAGGATGGATGATCGTGATCCGAAAAATGCATCAAGAGTATCCTACATCCACTCATCAAATGTTATTGGAGGCATTGGATGTGATTACACCAAAAGAAGAAAACACAATTGTAAGACATCAAACCCTAGGAAAGGACAAAGCAAGAGATGATCATCAAGCACCACAAGGAACTCATAATGTAGTCCCCAAATATTTCAAGGAGCCACAAACGCAAGGAAAGGAAAAAAAGGCTATTGACTCTTCATGTATCACACATGAGTGATGTACACGGATCATGGATCCATAAGGATGACGAGGTTGACCTCACGTCATTGCAAGGATTGTGCACAGGAGATGACAAAATCAAGGTTAAATCATGTAACCATAATTCAAGTATTGTGTAATTGGTAAGAGATAAAAATGTCAACCAAAATTCTCTTTCACCTCCCAGAGAAAACTTAGCAGCCATAGTGGTGAAAAAGATGTATAATGCTTCTAATGCAAAGAAATCAAAGGTTACCTCTTGTATCCAACCCAATCACTTTGTGGTGGATAGACAAGGAAATGTAACATTGAAGGCATGGGGAGATGAAATACAAAAAATAATGAAAAAGGATAAAACATCTAGAGGTCATGAAACCCTAAGCCATCATGAAGAAGAGGATAAGTCAAGGATTATAGAAGAGACCTCACCAACAAGAAGACAAGGCAAGGTAATTAAGCACTTCAAGGAACCTAATGACAATGAAAACGATGAGGATGACTTAAAATTTTGTCTAAAGAAATTAGAGAAAGTAAAGCTGGAAGAAGTTAAGTTTGGTCTTGAGAACAAGGGTAAATTTTAACTTATTCACAATCTATTGTTTGAAATTGAAATGGACAAAACTTATGTGATGAAGGGTACTCCCCTTACTAACCCAAACACACACAACACAAGGAAATAAACAGAAAATTGCAAGAACTGAACAATTGCAAGAAATAAAACACTTGCTTTCTATTATCGTCAATGAAAAGACATTACAATATTCAGAAAAATAACATGCTACAGCGACATGGGCATTTTCATTAAAATAATCTAGAAGACAGAGCCACAAACTACCCTTATGGAACTGAGCTCGAAACCCACCTTCATCACTGTATATGTAGCACCAATAACCACCTTAGAGTATTCTAGAAAGTGAAACTTTCCCATTTTGCTCCCAGGGTTCAATTTCCCACCTAAGTGATTTTTCTCTCTACCATTTTTGTATCAGAACTTGAGTCTTAATGGTGCAACTTCCGGTAGCCATAACTTTTGAATCGTGTATCGATTTTCTATTATAGCCACTTTTTGGAAACCTCTCAAAGTGCTCTACAGCCTAGGATGGTGAAGCACCCTCTTTGATGACTTTTGACCCCTTTCGAAGCCTCTAAGGCCTTCAAAACTGAGTTCAAAGTATTTCGTACCACCCCACCAAAATCAAAAATTCAATATCTTCAAAACCGGATTTGATCTTGCCACAATACTTTACGGGCATGCTTATATATCCAAAATGAACCTCCAAGGAAGTAATTGGAACAATCCATGCTCAAATGAAAAAATTACTTAAAATAGTAAACTTGCGAAAAATAGTAACCCTGTCCTAAATAGCCCTTATTGAAAAACCAGACAATATTTTTCGGTGATGTAAGATTGCTCTTACACGCTGGATGCTCCTGCATCGGACACCCGGGGTAATTTAATAAGTGACCTTGTCACATCTCAAGTATGCAAAGGAAAACTAGGAAGGTCAACCTCTTCCTTTGATAGCCATGATGAATCTTCAATAGGCCTTCCTTTCCATTTGACCAAGTACTCTTCATATTTCTTGTTTCTTGTGTTTCTACCAACATGACTATCCAAGATGTCTTATATCTCCTTTGTAGCTGAAGTAGGTGTTGGAATATTCCATTGTGCTTCTGCTATTTCATCTTCAATACTTCCTTCACGATACTCTATCAAATCTGAAATATTAAACATAGGTGAAATATTGAGTTCACTGGGCAATTGTACTTCATAAGCATTTCCTCAATCACGTTTCTTTAGGATATTGCATGGTCTAAACTTCTTCATCTTCAACTTATTATACGTTCCCACTGGAAATCTCTCCTTTCTCAAATGAGCCATGACTTCATCTCCAATCTGAAATTCCTTATATCTCATTTTCTTATCTGCCTTAATATTTCTTATTTCTTGAGTTTCTACCAACACAACTATTCAAGATGTCTTCTATCTCCTTTGTAGTTGAAGTAGGTGCTGAAATATTCCATTGTGCTTTTGCTATTTCATCTTCAATACTTCCTTCATGATACTCTATCAAATCTGAAATATTAAACACAAGTGAAATATTGAGTTCACTGGGCAATTGTACTTCATAAGCATTTCCTAAATCATGTTTCTTCAGGATTTTGCATTGTCTAAACTCCTTCATCTTCAACTTATTATATGTTCCCACTGGAAATCTCTCCTTTCTCAAATGAGTCGTGACTTCATCTCCGATCTGAAATTCCTTATATCTCCTTTTCTTATCTGCCTTAGCCTTGTACTGAATATTCATTTTATTAATATGCTTTCTCACCTCTTCATGTAAATTCTTCAGGTGTTCTGCAAAGTCTTCAGCTTCGGCACTACTCTTTTCTCCTTCGTTCAACTTCCTTAATTCTGAAGCATTTCTAAGACTACTTCCATATACAATCTGGAATGGTGAGTTACCAGTGCTCCTATTGATAGAATTATTGTATGCAAATTTTTCCTATGGTAAAATCAAATCTCACCCTTTCAGTTTATCTCCTACTAAGCATCTCAACAGGCTCCCCAAACTCCTATTCACCACTTCTGTCTACCCATCAGTCTGTGTAAGGTGAGCTAAGCTGAACTTCAAATCTATCTATAGCTTTTTCCACAATCTCCTCCAAAATTACCCAACAAACTTAGTGTCTCGCTCCGAAACTTTTCTCTTTGGTAGACCATGTAGTCTCACCACTTTCCAATTCTGTCACATGAACAGGATCATTGGTCTTCCTACAAGGTATAAAATGTACCATCTTTGAGAACCTGTCCGCCACCACAAAAATAGAATTATGTCCTCTTTGAGTCCTTGGTAAACCAAGAACAAAGTCCATACTAATATCCTCCCATGGCCTCTCTGGTACAAGTAATGGTTGATATAACCCTATATTTTGCTTCCTTCCTTTTGTCATCTGACATATTCTACAACTTTGAACAAACTTCTTAACATCTTGTTGCAATTGTGGCCAATAATATTGCTCACTAACTAGAGAAATGGTTTTATTTCGTCCAAAGTGTCCAGCCAATCCTCTACTATGCTTCTTTTTTATTAGGTTCTTCCTCATGGAACTCCTTAGAATGCACAATTGGCTACCTCTAAATAACATATCGTCCTGGATTATAAAATCCAACCATCTGGTCCTGTCAAGAGTAGCTGTAATGTCCCCATTTTAGCTCACCGTGGTTTGTGGTTTGGATTACCCTATCAGTGGTCCTCATAGGCTAAGTCAGATGGTTAGAGGGTCCCAATTCATAGAACCAGAGGCAAATTCCCATTTCAAAGGACAGGAGTGTTCAGGATTGCTCTTCGTTTGGACCAGTTCGGCACACTTACTATTTATAGTAAGAGTCTATTTCAGGAAGGTTATGGTTTCTATCTTTAGCAAAGCACCTGAACATGTTTAGTTCAATGTTTAATTTTGCTATCATTGACCGGAGCAGTTATTCAGAGACTTACTATTTATAGTAAGTCAGTTTCGCAGAGTTACCACTTTTGGCAGGACACTTGCGATTTGGCTTTTACAGTAGATATCTAGATTCTGAGTTCACTTCTTGGAGGAGATTGGATAGCCTAAACTCATGATTATTAAATTATTAATAAAGTCCCACTTTATTAATAATACATTATAATGGCTTATTATAATATTTTGAAGTATTTGGTGTCAAGTTCTCTTTAATGAGCATTTAGTGATAATTTAAAAGTGAGTGCCTAACCCAAGGGATTCATTGATTATTATTTTATGAAAGTCAACTTATAACAAAGGTAAATACCTTTATATTATTTGAATCTTGGTGAGGAAGCTCCATGGTTCAATCTTTTATGAGGAATTATAAAAAGCCAAAGCTAGAAATTGAACCATACATGAATGGATGTTTTTTACTTTGAAATTGAGAAGCATTTGGTGTATGCTAGGGTTTCAGCAAATTGGACTTGGAAGAATGAATTTCTTCTTGGTTTTTTCAGCAATTAGAGATGGTGAAATACCCTTTGATTCTTGTAGATTATAATGGCTTCATTCAGTAGTCATCTTTGTGCTAAACGGTATAGTATTAAGGGGAGTTTGAATTATCTTTAGGGGTTCTAATTGCAGAATTCTCCATAGGCGAGTATTATTAAAAATTGCATCTTCTAGACAAAGTTTGTGGAGGCTTTTGAGGCAGACGATCCACATTTACTGCCTGCGTGAGTCCCTTAGAGGCTGGCGTCAATCTTCTAGGGCAGAACAATCAGAGTTTTGGACCTTCATTCCATCACAGGTTGAGCAACTAGCAGATTATATGCATTGAATGATGGATTTGAGAGGTTTTTGCCAAAGTTTTATAGCTGTGTAGGGTTTCCAGGTTTTTCTATGAACTGCAATTTAATTTCCTATATCAATAATTGCATTGTATGCAATGTTATCAAATAATAATAGAATGAGATCTCTACCAATGTTTATCTTTTGCGAGAGTTAGATTTTTTTTTATGTTTTATTATATATTTTCAAAAAAATCATAAAAGTATAAAACTTCAAAAGCAAAAGAAATTCAAAACATTGCAAAAAACAATCAAAAACCTATCAATTGCCAAAGTGACTAGAGGTTGAGCCAGTTGCGCTCATCATAGTAAAAGGTTTTATGCAAGCTCTCCAGGCCTCACCAAAATCAGGATCCTCAGGATACAAACTCTCGAGTTCCTTGAGCCCAACAACTTCGATCTGCATCTCTGTCAACAAATTTTGGCTCCTGCTTAAGGCATTTGCAACCCTATTAGACTTTCCACTCTTGTGCTTCAAAACATAAGTGTAACTCTACAAAAACTCAACCCATTTTAAATGCCTTTGATTCAACTTTCCTTGGCTATTCAAATATTGTAGAGCTTGATGATTAGTAAATAAAACAAACTCTTAGGCAAAGGATAATGTCTTCACTTCGTCTATGCTTGAGCTATAGCATAAAACTCTTGACCATAAACAAAATGTTTTCTTTTCGCATCATTCAACTTCTTGCTAAAATAAGTAATGGGTTTACCTTCCCAACTCAAAATAGCTCCAATGGCATTGCCACCAGCAGCACAGTCTACTTCAAATATCTTATTAAAATCTGGAAGTGCCAAAACAGGTTTCTCTGTAACTTTTCTTTTCAACAAATCAAAACTCTTTGCTGCTCTTGCAGTCCACTTAAACCCTTTTCTATCCCCTCTCATTGTTTCAGTTAGGGGTCCACAGATACTACTGAAATTCTTGATAAACTTTCCGTAAAAGGTAGCCAAGCCATGAAAAGAGCTTACCTCAATAGCACTCCTTGGTGTAGGCCATTCAAGGATAGCCTTCACTTTCTCTAGGTCCATTTTAAGACCATCTGGTGAGACAATAAATGCCAAGTACACTAACTCCTTCACAAAACCACACTTCTTCAGGTTAATCAACAAGTTTTCTTCCCTTAACTTCTCAAAGACCCTACGAATATACATTATATTCTCTTCCAATGTCATAATGAAGATCAGAATATCATCCAAGTAAATAATAACAAACTTACTCAAAAATTCTTTCAATACCTTGTTGATGAGCCGCATGAATGTGCTCAGTGCATTGGTTAGCCCAAAGGGCATGACTAACCACACGTACAAACCCTCCTTTGTCTTGAAGGGTGTTTTCGATTCATCCTTCTCTAATCCAGTTTTGGCGATATCCACTCTACAGATCTATCTTTGTGAAGTACTCAACTCTACTCAAACAATCCATAATACCATCCATCCTTGGCAACGGAAACCTATTCTTGTCTTCCATGTCCTCATCCTCTTCCTCTTCCTCTTTGATCTACATTATTTTGATTGCGAGGACGAGGAATTATTTCCTCTTTGATTCTAACTACTACTAGAGTCATCATTCTTCTTGTGATGTTCACTTCGACCTTCATAAGATCGTCCACTAGGCTTTCCACCACGACCTCTTCCATTTTGCTTGCTCTCAAACTTCTTGTTCAATTTTTCTACTACCTTCAAAGCAAATTGATATGCATCTTAAATGGTAGACATTCTTACCATTATCAACTCTTCTTGAATACTCGGCATCAACACATTTATGTAGCGGGCAACCTTCTCCTTGTTGGCTTCAGAATGACTCGTTCTGATAAAGACTCGATAGAACTCTTTTGTATACTCCTGGACAAATTTTCCTACTTACTTCAACCCTTGCATAATCCTCAACAAATCAAGCTCATAGTCGACAGAAATAAACTATTTCTTCAATTTGTCCACCATCTGATCCCATCTTGTTATCTTCTCCTTCCCTCTCCTATTTCTCTCTAACTGAACTTCTTTCCACCAAATTTAAGCATGACCTTTCAGCTTGGCCTTTGTGAATCTGAGCCTCTTAGGATCTTCTATTTCCTCATACTCAAAGTACTCTTCCATATCATTAATCCAATCGATCAACTCTTCTGGATTAAGATTTCCAGAAAACATGGAAACTTCAATCTTTGGTCTCTTTCTGATCTTGGAAATGGACCTCAAAAACCTAACTTCGTCAGGATCTCTAGTTGCTTCTTTCTCTTCTTCAAATTGTCCTTCAGATTCATCTTCGCTTTCATCTCTTTCCCTAATATCAACTCCTGTACGCAACTGCTCTTGCAGTGCTTGCACTTGTCTCTGGAGAGCTCTAAAACCCTTTTCTGTCACACCAACGATTCTTCCACCATGGTTCCTTCGTGGAGGAATTTTCCTTACTTATTTTTTAGACCCACAACCACAATCCTGGTGTAAACTGCCTCACGTTCGACAATCTGTTTACACACTCAGGAACTTTTGCTCTAATACCACTTGATGAAGGCTACTACCCTTACTAACCCAAACACACACAACACAGAAAGGAAATAAATAGAATAATGCAAAATTAGAAACACTTGCTTTCTATTATCTTCAATGAAGTAACATTACAATATTCAAAAGAATAACATGCTACAGCCACATGGGCATTTTCATTACAATAATTTGCAAGACAAAGTCACAAACTACCCTTCAAGAACTGAGCTTGAAACCCACCTTTATCCTTGTATATGTAGCACCAATAACCACCTTAGACTATTCTAGAAAGTGAAAATTCCCATTTTGCGCCTAGGGTTCAATTTCCTGCCTAAGTGATTTTTCTCTGTCTTCCTTTTTGTATCGAACTTGAGTCTTGATGGCGCAACTTCTGAAAGCCATAAATTTTGAGCCGTGTACCCAATTTTCTATTATAGCAACTTTTTGGAAACCTCTTGAAGTGCTCTACAACCTTGAATGGCGAAGTTTCGTCTCTAATGAGTTTTGACCTCTTTCGAAGCCTCTAAGGCCTTCAAAATTGAGTTCAAAGTATTTTGTACCACCCCACCAAAACCGAAAAATTCAATATCTTCAAAACTAGACTTGATCTTGCCACGAAACTTTACGGGCATGACTATATATTCAAAAATGAACCTCCAAGGAAGTAATTGGAACAATCCATGCTCAAACCAAAAACTTACTAAAAATAGTAAACTTGTCAAAAATAGTAACCCTACCCAAATTAGCCCTTATTGAAAAACTAGACAATATTTTGGGGGGATGCAAGATTGCTCTTACACCCTGGATGCTCCTGCATCATTATGACAACCCATGGTTTGAATGGAATGATGAAGCTTGTCTAGACGCATATAAAGTTACTTGGACCCTGGTGCATCTTCGGTCAAGATAGTATGGAGGCAAGCTTGGAATAGTAAGGCAAGTTCTAGCAAGGTTATCACTAAATATTCTCCAATTTAGCTATATGAGATTTCGATTCCTTCTTTGATTCAAAGATCAAGTGAGGAATGCTTGGGTATAATAGCAAGGAGAAATCACACATGCATCATATACCTTGTGAAAAATAAGTATTACTATCGTCGTGTTCCAATTACGATGACAAGGGAGGATCAAGAGGACATTGTAACATCTCTAAGTTCATGGAGGTTAATGAGTATGATTACTAACTCCATCACAAGGTAGAGTGATTCCTACCAACATTGTACGTCATTCATGACTGTGATAAGTTGGAATGATTGAGATTATCCTTTAAAATCCTTGAGGAGATGTTTCAAGATTTAATTTCTATGGAAAAAGACAATTAGTAACATCTATTTTGATTCGAGGCATGAGCATTAGATTACTGAAATCAGAGTAGTGCAGCATCAGCGTGGTGATTCACTCCTAATATTAATATGGAAACTAGGAATTGAGATGGCCTATGAAGAGTACAGTAAAAGTGCCCTTGTAAACTTAAGAATTGAGGTTTTCGACAATCTTCTATAGAATGTACACAACACGATCTAACATTGGAGACTACTCAGCAAAACTATGCTATAATAGAGGGCACTACCATGTTTGGGATCCAAGGATCATAATTTGAGAATGCTTGTAGGCAAGCATTTTCAAAGAGAGGAGACTGTAATGTCCCCATCCTTTTCACATCGTATCAACCATGTGGCTTCAACTTTGTAAAGTCCCTAGAAGAGACAAAGTTGTAAAAGGTATCAAAAGATCCTACTTGAAGACATCAACCATGTTATCAATATGTAAAGAGTGAAATAAGTTTGATAGGTAGATCATACACATAGAAGTGTTAAGGAGAAACATCATGAGCACATAACAAAATTGACCTAAAGTGACTAAGAAAAAGAAGAGAATCCATATCAATCATCAATACCTATAACTAACGACATATCACAGAGGATCAATTGAACTATCAGGTTTCCCTATATCCGCTATTACATTCTGAAGCAGACCACGTGCCTAAAAAGTCAAACAAATATATTAAAATCGATAGTAAAAACAACACAAACAATGATCCCTTGGTAAGGACCGAAATCGATAAGTTACGACACTAACTAAGAGGATTTCATGAACGTTGCAATGTAGTAGGTCGATTCCTTACAAGAGATGAAGACAATGACAAGGAAGCATAACCACGAGATTACAAACCTGGAAAATGTTTGAGCAAATTCCATAAGTTAGTGGCCATGGTATACCATGATATATCAAGCATACAGGAAGATGCGAATTTATCAATACACCAAATGATAATCAATAACAGGAGAATGACAACACAAGGATGTTGATCAATAAAAGCATATAATTGAATATGACTATAGGCAAAAGCATGAATAGATATCAGTTAAATATTAATAAGTGTCAGCAACTAAACAATATCAATTTAGTGGGGAAGATGATGGTTTAAAGATTAAACATTTGAAAACACGGGTAACTAAGGAATGCTAAACCATCGATTACAACATCAATGAAGGGTGCTATCGATCAACTAGTCAGTACTTCGTGAAGAGACACTTGTTTCTATGACCAGACCCATTATATTGAGAATTGGTGCAATACTATCCGGGCCTGATCAATTATACACCAAAGATAATTATCGGAAGCAATTGAATATGAAGTCAATCAACAACGACTTGTATATTTAACAAATCAATAGTTAGTCAGCATTTGTTATAAGAAGGCATGATGATAATCAGCAGTCACAATAATCAATATAAATTATGTATAGATGCAACAGTTAGCGAAGCAGAAATAGTCGTGAAGGAATGGGATTAGCGAAGGGAGGCATTGATGAATAGCCATGAGACATGCCTCTTGAAAAGTAACTTATCATTCCATTTTGTAAGATTTAAGAAGACACTCAATCTCTCTCAATAAATCATCATTCAAAAACCTTTTATCTCTTATACATCCAGATTTGGATCTGCTCATTTGAGCACTTGCCTACTTTGGCAAACCGGTGGCACAAGCATATAGAGAGATCAGAGACAGTAGCATAGTTGCAAGCATCCAAGTACAAATTGGAAACAGCAAACCATTGCTTAAGGCAACATTTTCGCACTTCCATACTCGCATTGTTATATCAGACACAGCAAAGCATATTGCTGCAAGTAATACCATATCGATTGCATATACACATCACTATATCAGAAATAGCATCGTATGAGAGGCAGCGAATCCTATATGACTATAAGTGATAGGATATCATATTCTGTAGCATACTTCATATTGATACAATGGCAATTGCTAGTAATATTGACACTGAAATAGTAAGTGATATTGTGCATAATCTCTATTACTTAGTTCAAGTCCAACAATTAGATACAGAAAGTGTGAGAAGTTGAAGCAATTGTCCCGATATTCCAAGATATCCTAAAAGGGGACATTAGAATACTGCTTTACGTCTCATTGATCGCAAGACTCTTGTGTGCAAAGAGACTCCAACAACACGATGGGATGTAGAGCTAGAAGAGCCATCACAAATTGTTGAGGATGCTATGAAAGCAGATGCAGGGCTGGTTGGTGTTAAATTAGCAGATCTTGACTATGAGGAGTCTGTTAGTTCTAGTGATGAGGAGTTTGGGGGATGAGTAGAGGCCTCCGTTCACAACATTTTGACATTTTTTACTTATTTTGATATGATGCTACTCATTGTAGTCTTCTTATGATTTTTTTCATATAATAGAAATTGAATTCAACAATTTTGTTTGTCATGTTTTATTTAGTATTCAAGTATTTAAAGTTAAAACAAAAATCTTAAATGTTAGTATTTGGGAATTTTCTATTTTTCTAATTTGCCAAAGTTTCATTTGAAATGTAATTCTTATACATCTTTTTGTAACTAGTTTTCAAGTACTATATATATATCAACACCGCCACACCCTCCCCCGTCCCCGCCCCCGTCCCCATCGCCATCCACGAACTTAGGCCCTTTGTCCCCCTGTCCCGAAACTTAGTGGAACACTGTATAAAAGAGGCTGAAAAGACTTATTTAAGTCATGTTGGATTGATCACCTTTGGTGAAAACCTCTTTTGGGAGTTTGAGTTGTTCAATTTTCAATCCCTAGGACGAAATACCTATGGAAAATTGGTTTTTGTGGTGAGAGATCATCCCTAGCTGATTTGCAGGTAGTCATTTAGATTTCACACATGTGCTAAAGATTTGCTGGTATCAAATGTGTGCGAAGGGTTTACTATTTTTATAGAGTCAAAAAATACTATGAAATGTGTAAAAGTGATTTTGCACAAATCTTTACGTGCAATGTGTGTAGTGAAGTGAAAAAAAAAAGAAAAAAAAATCTTGGTTGTAGTTGGTTTTCACCCAATTGTACGATTTACAGCTTCTTTATGGAAGTTGTACAACATAATATCCAACAAGAAGGGAAATCGATGAATTAAGAATGAGACTTAGACTTCCATGGGTTCCTATGTGGCCCCCAAAACCCTGTACACATTCTATTGTTGTTAAACTAGTCAACAAGGTCTTCGAGAAAGAAAGTTAAAACTTGGTTGAAGCTTGGAAAAAGTGTTACACAATCTAACATGGCCCTTTAGGACTTCTGAAGTCCACCATAACATTATTGAAAGGGATCATTGCTGCATTAGAAGATATTGTACACAATTAAAGAGTGTTGTACCTTATTTGGAAACTAGATTGGTGATGTGGTATCAAATTTTTTCTAGTACAGCACAAGGGAAGAGGTAAGAGGTCAGTGCATTCTTTTCATTTAGTTTAGCATTCTCTAGAGTTTTTCTTTTTTAATGTTAATATACTTTCTTTGTTAAACTTTCTCTAACCAATATCCTACAAATTCATGCCAAAACTGTAAACTACTTATGCATCAATATGAGAATCCCAAATTAGAATCACTAAGAAAACACAAATCTGATCTGTGCCTTACCTTGTATCCAAAAAGTGAGCAGCATGCAAGCCTGAAAACAGAAATTTTCTCTGCAAATACCTTCTTGTACCTAATCAATGAATTGAACGAACATTGTATCAATTCCTCTATTGCAATAAGCAACATATACATAAACAAGCCCAAAGAAAAATGAAAGCTGGGTTAGTAAAATCACCTTTCCTCTCGTTTCTCTAGTGTAGCGATTTGTGCTTTCAATTGAGATGCTTCCTCAGATGTTGAAGTATTTGTAGATCTACCATCGTCTGATATTCAATTTATAAGAATGACATTCAATATGATCACTCAAATTTGTTAAATATGTATAGAAATATTTAAGCCAGCATCATTCTATTCTTACTAGAAAAAGATATATATTGAATTGATAAAAGACATGCTTTGATGAAAATTTTGGTAATCCAGTGCCTAGAGTTATGCAAAAAGTATGTCAAATAAGATTTTAAATTTCACCCTACACATGCAGCTATCAAATACCACACTTAAGTGAAATGACTGTCTGGCATGTTATGACTTTTCATATTACTTCAAATTGAAGCAAAGCAAGTCATTAATCAAAACATTTTTTGACCTTCATTCAATAACCTAGATAGAAGTTCCTCTAGTTCCCACAATCATCATCAAGGAACACCATATGTGATTCAAATGTTGGATAACAAATTTCCCTTATGCTGCTGCTGGTTTACATAACAGCTCACACTTGTCGCCACGAATGAGATTAAAAGCTATTTTCGTCGCCATTAACATTCACTCAGAAAATGGCCCTCTTTTGTTTTACAGCTAAAGACCGTACAAGATATCCTTGTTTTTTCTTGAATGAAGACAGACCATGCACCATATCAATTCAACTAAGTGCACAATGAAGTTGAAAGTTCAAATGGACATACCTTTTCTATCAAAGAATGCTAGTGTTGTCCTCCATGGTATAAGCATGCAAATTCACCATGGCAAGATTAAGAAAGTTTATATAAACATCATTGCCCAATATCAAGGGCAACCACTTTGTTTTGTGTCAAACTAGAAAGAAAGCATTTGATACCAAGAAATTTTCAATAACATTCAAGTTTCAAACAAGTTCATATTTGGAACATACATAAAATCCTAACCCATATAACTAAAAGTTTATTGAAAACAAAACTTATATCACTTCTACTTTCTACCACATGAAACCATCAATCTCCTAAAGATATTAAGAATTAGTACTTTGGTAAAATTTACTTACCAATAATTAAAGTACCGGCAATGGCTAGCTTCTTTGTCATCTTAAAACACAACAAAAGCCTAATCCTCTCTGAAATCTTGTCACCCTATACCAACCACCACACATACTCCCGAGCCCAGGTTGTCACTCGGTGTGAGCTATATCAGGACCTAGTATCTTAGGTTTAATACATACAATAGAGCTGCTAATTCATGTAGCTAGAAAGAGAGAATGCAGTTACTAATCTACAAAGAGAAGAAATTTTTTGACCCGAATCTTATTTACAAACTAACTCGCTTGCCAAGGCGTCTAAGTTGGAAATTTACTAAAAACCACATTCTATTCAACTTCTCTCAACAGCACCAACCTTTCAATAATGCCTGAAGATGGATATCAAACTAACACCATGAGGAATACACTAACAGACTATTAAAAATGCTCTAGGAAGCTCACCCAACTAAAGTGCCTCAAAAATAAATAGCAACCATGGTCATGGGATCGCAACAGAGTATTCAAGGCAACAATGGAAATATCAGTTCAGCATGGAGTCATCTCCCTTGCATAGAAGTTTCCCTGATTCGTAATGCATTAGTTCATTTAACAAATGTAATAATGTCCAATGCACATCTCTATGGACAAAGGCAAAATCCCACAACTTATTCCTCCCTTAACTGCCATGCAATCTTTACTAGTATCGAATAGGTAATGCAAATTCCCACGGATTTCCTTTTTTTTATTACAATTGCCACCATTAATCTTTTTAATTTCCACAATATCCCAACGAAGATTGTGATTCCTTGTTTTTTAATTTCCTCAATGCTTTTTATAATGGTTGCAATTCTTTCTATGCCTTCCCAGTGATTGACGGCCAAGTAAGAAACCTATCTGCACACTATCTCCTTCCATCAAAAAATAAAGAAATATTCTTAATAAATTTCCACGCTTACCACACTTGGCACTACAATCTTGAGGTAGTGGCTGGAAAGAATATGGTATGGAACCCATGATTGAAGCACTTCATTCCATCTCAACAAATATATAATAATCATATCCACACAAAATAAATTTGAAACTCAATCTTAATAAATTTACCTTGCAGCATGAATCTTAAATTGGGAAAGACATTCCATCTTCCACAAAAAAATTCTCACAGAATTCTCAGCTCAAAAACAAGTTTTGTATGAAATTGCTCCAATGGAATCCAAGGACCAACGATCCCTAGATGGAACCACTCTGATGAAGGTAGAGTGTTTTCATCCTCAGCTTCATTCTTTCAGATTTTCATCCATCAGGCAACCATTAGGTTTCTGTCCCACTGGTACAATCTGGCCACAGGCGCTAACCCCCAAAAAAGTGATTGTAAATATTCAAAATGAATCTTTTTCTTCTCCTCGGTCTCCTTTTATAACCTCATGCAGAACTTTTAGGATAAGTATATTTTTTAAATCACTTATAAATAATATTTATTTTTCTCTGTTAAAGTGACTTCATTTTAATTTACTTTTTGGCCCCCAGCTAAAGTCACTGTATAAACAATTTACTGTCACCTTTATGAATAATTAAAATAGTCATCTTTTTAAAGTATAACAGAAAGTTAATCGTGACAAACAATTTTAATTATTTAAATTTTTTAAGGATCAAGCAGAAAACAGCTGTTACACCTAAGAGTTTATTGTAAACTCAAGCCATTTCTGATTTTGGTTGAGTCAGCATATTATATCTCAATTTTTGGCCTTTTATACTTGTCTAACTCTATCAATATAATCATTTGCTAATTATTTGTCAGGTGTGACATATCATTGTGCAGCTATTCGTGCGAACATTACAAATTATTTGAGATTTACTCACTGGTTGTGATAAGTCTCTAGCAATGACCATGCAACCTACACTTTATTCCATCAAAGGATGGTGAAGATACAATTCAAAACTATTATGCAATTTACATGATTGGATGATGATTCAGTTAATATTATTCTAGGTAGTTTAGTCATCAAAGACCTAAAGTACATTATTGCACATACATCATGGACAAACAAACTAGATGGGAGGACTATTTATAGCTTGTGGGGCTCGCCTAAAATAATCAGTACCATAGTTCTCTTGGCATGACACCATTTAAGGCCTTGTATGGATAACCTTACCATACAACTTTGAATTGGGGATATAGACTACACAACGACATGTTCTTGGGCCCTGAGAAGCTTCAAGATATGAATCTAAAATTGGATCAAATTAGGGAGCACTTGTTGATAGCCCAGGACCATCAAAGCAATATGTTGATGCCCATAGATTGGATCGACACTTCTTACTAGGTAATTGTGTTTCTTGATAGCCCAGGACCATCAAAGCAATATGTTGATGACTGGACATCCACTAGCAGTGACATGTCGATAGTAATTGTTTAAAATCAGCAAGAAGATTTATTTCTCATTGAAATGATTTATCGTGTGTTAATAAAGTTATTTTATAAAGTTAAGTTTAATTATTTAACTTTATTGATGCATAGTCTATAGTTCGTGGGAAATATTTAAATTAAATGGTCCCCTTTATTTTATAACACATCAAAGACACAAGTTGTAAAATGGGTGTTATGTTATTTAACCAACATTGACAAAGCATGAGAGCTTTTGTGAGAAATATATAAAAGGGATTGAAGAATTCTCTTTCAGCATGCTTGGATAGTATATGAAAATTGGTGAAATTGTGGAGATTTTCTCTCATGGGCTTGGAGGACGAAAACCCTCTTCAATATAATTCTCTTCGCTGTTGAAAGACAAAGTCAGGAGGAGTTGAATCAAGTTTCAATGTAAAATTCAGAAGTTTGCATTTACAGGCATTTCTATTGCACTGCCAGGCAAGGGTTTGATTTGGTATTGGGCTGGAAGTGCTTAGTTACTACGAGCTATTGTGATAATAAGATATCTTGATGTTCATATCATATCTAAGTCGTACCATTGACCAAATCTGAGGGCTGCATTTGGAGTTTTCTGGCTCTTCTTCATACACCTGGGCCATACCATATTTAAAGCTGTGTGGACTTTTCTGGGACTGAAATCTGCATTGGGAGGTGTCATCCAGGTCTGGAAATTACTGAGAAATATTATATAAGTCAAAGTTTGTTTGCAGCAATCTGTACCAAGCTGGAAATTGCTAGCAGCAGGCCGTACAGGTCTGAAACATTGTGGACAGGGTGCCATACAAACTTAGAACTTGGAGGGGAATCATATCTTCTGGAGTATGTGTCGTACAATGCTGGGAATGTGAAGGAAAGGGTTCTGGATACTGATGAACCTTATTATGGCTGGAGCAGCTCATGTGATATTTAACTAAAGCAACTCAGTCCTAGACTGGTGTTAACATTTCCACAACTGTAGTGTTGAATTTCAGTGTACTTGGCTCAGTAAGCTGCTATTTTAAAATTTGTGTTATATTTGTGCTATCTTTCCCTTTCTGTATCTTATCCAATCAACTGGCAAAACGAACGCAATTAAACATTCATCAATTCAGATTGTCATCAAACTGTTTGAGGAAATTACAGTAAGCTCAAAAAGGAAAAAACAGGGCAGGCCTTTCGAATATCTTCCTTGCGATCTGCTCTAAATACGAATAATATTCAATATTTGTCCTACCTTCAAAATCTTCTTTCAACCTCTTCAAACATCTTCACCATGAGGGGTGATTCCATGAAAAAATAAACCTTTTCAAAATTATGCAACTTCCCATTTTAAAGCAACTCTTCACCTTCAAATCACGCACCTAGATAGGGTCAGCCCATAACAGCAAGCATTAAATTTAATTTCAATTTTTGAATCCCCAAAATGGGCCACCAACAAAAGGAGGGATGGCCTCATACACAAACAAAATGTTTTGCAATTTTTAGTGTATTTCTTTTACTTTCCCAAGAGGGTTGCCAACCAAGTGGTGACACAAATGTTTAATTCATTTTAAATTTTACTCCAAAGCATGGCCACCAACGTTCAACATCAAACTCCTTACTTGACCATTGACATCAATGACAAAATTTACTAGGTGATATTAAAGATACTGCATAGATTGAAATGTAATTATCTTTTTAGAGGCTCAAACTCGTGACAAACACTTCATGACAAGGAAAACAAAAGTACGTGTCACAAGTAATTTGCAAAACTGATTAACTTGCCAAGATTTTCCTTTCTATCCTCAATAGCTCTCAATTTTGCCTGAAGCCTTTGCAACTCGAATTGCAAAGACTCTTTGTTGTCCTTTTCTTGGTTATGTGTTCCCAAGGTATTCACCATATGTAACACCTTTGTTGTAGCATGATCAAAATCACCATGTCCAAGCTGCAAAGTAAACAAGTTGTTAGACACCAATAATGTGCATAATTATATCAAATACATCTTATCAATTGAGGTTAGTAAATGATGAAACAAGTTGTTTAAATTCAATTACTATCATCATACATGTCTTATCAATTCAAAACAATAAAGAAAAGAAAAGTTAGGTTTCTTGTCTAAAACACATTTACAGATTACAATAATAATAATGCAATGTAAAACATGCTTTTTTTTAGGTCCAAATCATTGTTTCATTTGTAATTTCCGAAGTCCATGACCATAGCCCAATATTATTAGCGCTTTCGTGTCTTCCTCAACACAATAGAAAACAAATTCCCAAGTGCTTTAATGAGTATATTGAGTTTTGCCAAGTCACAAGTTTTTAACCTATGGCTCCAATGGTCATGACAATTCAATTCCCATGTGGGACTCTAAATCTTTCAATAGATTGGCTTCTTGTTGCTTGCTGTGTTAGCAAGTATCTTGCCATGGATAGGCTCTAAAAGTGTGTTGAATTGTAACTTATGTATACTAAAGCATTGTGCATTATTATGAGATGTTGCATAGAATTTTTTCCATGTCCTCTTTTTGAGTGAAGGAAACAATTAATAATATAGCTTAAGTTTTTGGGCAACTTTGTTTATAACACATTAAGAAGGTAAACTTATGAATTGTAACTTAAGTGAACTAAAGCATCATTCATTCTTATGAGATGTTGCATAGGAAATTTTGTCATGTCCTCTATTTGAGATAAGGAAATGATTAATAATATACCTTAAGATATTTAACCAGCTTTATGGAAAACATAATAAAAATGAAAACTTCTATTTTATTATTTATATGAGGGCATCAAGTTTTTTTAAACCTGTCACCAAGGAAAAGAGACAATTGCACTGCTAAAAAGTGTTTCTAGAAAAGAGAGCCAATGTGATGTTAGATTAAAAAGAAAAGGTACTTCCAGAAAGGGGCTAAAATTAGTAAATAAGTAATTACAAGAGGAGCTAAGATAGGGAGCAAAGCATCCTGAATATTTTATGAATTTCAGTTCTACAAAATTTAGGAATTTGTCACACATTTGCTCCCCATAATGAAAACCCTTGGTGTATAAGTTATCAAAGAACGAAAACCCTTCAATTTCCAGACAGAGTCGAGGACAAAAACCCTCTAATTCTTCTTGGTGATTGCATTGAAAGGTCACAATTACTCTAAAGTTTCTCAAGTATATCCAATTTCGGTTGGTTTTTTATGTGCTAAAGATTTTCACATTTCCAGATTTTGGGTTTGTGTTTAAAGCTCCAGTTATGGGTGTGTGCAGACTTTGAAGATTCCCAATTGATAAGATCTTCCAGATCCTGGATAACGGTTTCATTGTCATTTTGTTTGATGTTATAACAGCAAATTATCACATTATTGTTTATTGTTGTTGGGCCCATATGGGTGAGTTGTACCTCATAGGAAGATAAGTGTGGCCTTTTGCAGTCTCTATTCTGGCCATCCTTAGTGGTAAATGCATTTTTAAGTGAATTGTGCATATGTTAATTCCTATGGCTTTAGTAAATTAAAAAAATGGACAATATGGAATCCCAATTACTAAACCACCTCAAAATGAGTCACAGCATCTTTTACAGCAACCATACCTTTTATGAAAGTGAATAAAAATAAAATATATATTAATTATTGCTAAGGGCTGATATTTAAGCTTTGGTACCCCCTCAATATCTTAATTATTGTGAAATAATTTGTGATGTCCCTCGAATAATGCATTTTCAAAACCAAGTGATTATGTTAATTATGATGATTATTACCTTAGTAGTTTAAAGACAATTGTTAGAGAATTGGAAATAACAATATGTTATTGATATATGTGTTAATCATCATTATAAATATAACACATTACAATATATGTTGAAAAATGAATAAAATAGGGTTTTTATTTATTGTAATAGATATATATATATATATATATATATATATTAAATTAAGAAAAAGGTTTATGCTGGCCGACACCACAGGGTCGCCCCCTTAGTGGTGTGACTGGGCCGCAGCCTTACGGGTGCGACCGAGAGTGGAGGGGACGTGACTCCCCCTCCCTCTCTCATATAAATATTTACATCGCGAGGATGTAAAGGGAACGGGAAAAAAATAGAAAAAAATAGCGGATTAATATTTAAAACAGCGACAGTGGGCACAGCAACAGCAGTCAACAAAAGTTCGACTATTTTGGTAATATATAACTTTCATGAATAATTAATAATATATATATATATATATATATATGATAATATGCAATTTATGAAATTTAACATTGAATTATTCTTTATATCTATTGTACAAAATTATATGTTCTATTTGAATAAACTCAGTATTAATTTTATAATCAATGTTAATATTGTACAATTCTCTGTGTCCTAAATAATGATTCCGGATGCCATATAGAATGAATGATAAAATTCATTAGAGATGGGATCCTGGGAAGGATGATATTGGATACCATAGAGAATGAATATTATATTCATTAGAGATGGGATTCCTATATCTGTAGGGGGGTTATAGGAGATTGTCGTGGTTTCCCTAGTCTCAAGGTATGTGCCCAAACAGGCAGGTTTGGCTACCATATAAAATGAATTCTATACTCATTAGAGATGGATTCCTATCTGAAGGGGGCTAGAGGAAATTATAATAGTTTCCCTAGTCCCGAGATTATTATAATCACATATTGGCAGTATATATACTGATAGCCAGTCATATGCATATGCGTAGGCTTGGATAACGGTGTTCGTATCCAAGAGAACCTAGGAGCAGTGCTTTATGGAAAGACGGCTGATAGCCCGATTGCTTAGAGTGGGTCTTATATCCCTCAAGACGAGAATTGGCAATTCTGTGAAGCCCGACCTAGAGGCAGTCCAAGGGTCAATCCCCCCTTACTAACTTAGAATAGAGTAAGTGTCATATAAGTATTGAATAATATTATGTACTAACGTCGGTTTTGCAGGTAATTATATAAGGAGAATAACCAAGGACATTACATAATTTTTTGGTGTCTCTTGGTTTGGGCACCCACCTTGGACAAGCAAACAAAACTAAATAAATAATATTTACTTCCCTTGGCTGATCTTTTTTTTAGAGGTGCATCATTTGAATAAAGTGGTGAAAAAGCATGTATAAATAGAAGATTGAAAAGTGTCATTAAGCAAGCAATTCATTGAAAATCATTCATATTTTCAGAGCAGATCCTAACAAGAAAAGTTCATAGTTTTGGACCAGATTTGATCCAAGCTTATGTGCAGACAGTAAGAAGAATTATTGCAGAATTGCGACCAGATCTTGAGGTGAATTATTGCAAGATCATGAGCAGAAACATTGCACATTTTTAGAGATATTTTGAGCAGACTTTTGAGTGTGTTTTGACAGATCTATAGCAGATTACAGACAGATTCTGAAGAAGCTTTATTTTGAAGAAAACTTAATTTTTGTTGCTAGAGGTTGGTGCCACTCATCAAAAGAGATTGGTGTCTCTTGCTAGGTTGATGCTCAATTGTGGGGATTGGTGTCTCAAGTGGATTCGTGCCTACAAATAATTTAAAGGGGATT
Source organism: Thuja plicata (assembly GCA_018584345.1). NCBI lineage: Eukaryota > Viridiplantae > Streptophyta > Pinopsida > Cupressales > Cupressaceae > Thuja > Thuja plicata. The sequence continues at coordinate 63,345 of MU224219.1, forward strand.
GGTGTCTCCTTTGGGTTGGTGCCTACAAAGTTTGTAAGAAGTTTCTAATACAAAAGCAATATTTTGCCGTAATTTTTTCCTGCAAAGGTTTCCACGTAAATCGTACATTTTTCTTTCGTTTGTAATTGCTAGATATTGCATTTATGTTAATGTTCTGGATGATTTAGTTTTGAAGCATTGCTATTATGATTAACTATGTTTTGAAACGTAAGCATTTGTTGCTGAGCGTAAGGAATACATTTTTTCATGTAAAGTCTCAAAACAAAATATTGAAATGTTGCCGTGAATGTTTGGAGAATATATTTTGCTGAAGCTGAATATCCCAAAGCCTTCTCCAAGACAAAATGATATAGTTATCCATTGCCATCGATGATATCAAGAAAGGAGCAATTCAAATATCTGAAGGGGTTTGAAGTCTTCATCACAAGAGAAGCTGCGAGAATTCTTGTGCAATTGCCATGTGAAATATATATAATTGTGTTGAGTATTTTATTGTTGCTCCTCTCTGCAAATACTCTGAGATTGACGGCTCAATTTGTGTAGAGTTGTGTGGATTCCTATTCCTTTTATTAAATTACTATTTATATGCTATTAATGGTTATCTTAATCTGTTTGTAAATATCCTGTAAATATTAGAATGTTTCTAATATTTACTTCTCTGTAGATAGAATAGAAAGTTTCTATTCTTTACGATCGTTTCTTAAGGAAACATCGTTTTATTCTTTTGTATATATAGATCATTCGATCTCTGTTAATATCATCAAGATTTTTACCACAATATGCTATCAGAGCCAAATTTTTTCGAAAAATAACAATTTCTTTATTGAAATTCCTTGTACAATTTTTCGAAATAAAATTTTGCTTGAAGTTGTTGTGTCGAGTTTTTTCTCTGTCTTTCGAAATACATTTTAAAATTGTTGCAAGTTGTTTATAAACCTATATAGGGTTTTTCTACAACCGTGAGGGTTGTGCGTTCGCATTTTTGCTGCTGAAGAAAGTCGGCGTTTTGGGCTTTTTTGTTTTGTTCTATGGTGGTCATCTTCCACGATGCCTGCAACTCCCGCGTCCTCTGTCTACTGCCCGCGCAGCCTCTTCAACTCTCGCTTTTCTTCAAACATGTTGCCCATACTACACGACCTCCTTTTTTTAGTGCTTCGAGTTCGTTTTTTGGGCTTCTCTGCCAAAAACGACTCCTTCCATGGTTGCATTCTGAAAAAACGACTGTTTTTTTCTACATTTCTGCTAAAAAATCGCCATTTTTGAAGTTTTTTTCCAGCACCCACTTTTTGGGCTCGGAAATTTTTTTCAATCACAGATTCTTGGTGGATTTTTCGAGAGCTCAAATGGGTTGTCATCCGTTTTTTCTAGGTGCCTCAATTTTTGGGCCAACGGATCTGGAATTTGACAGTATATTCCTTCTGGGTTTTTCAAGCTCTCTTCCGGGATCTACTCCATTTTTTCAGGGTCTTCTCACATTTTGCCTCGAAATGCCTGCCTTCTCAGTTCTTCACGTTTTTCATTGAAATTCGTGGAATGGCATCACCCACCAGTTTTCTTCATGAGGGAAATCAGAAATTTAATGGCCGGAAGCGCTTAGCTTCCCTATCTAAGCAATCTGGTTCGCAGCCCAAAGTAAACAGCGCAGAGCACACTGAGCAGACAGCATCTGCCTTCATGGCTAAACGACAAACAAATCATGTCAAGTCGTCTGCCTGGTACATTGATTCAGGTGCCTCTCATCATTTCACCCACCGCAAAGACTTGTTCACTGACTACCAGCCTTATTCAGACTCTGTTATTTTTGGTGGCGGGGAAGAGTACACTATTGTCGGCAAAGGCAACATTCAGATTCAATCTGATGGGAGGAATCTCATGTTCCTCGATGTGTGCCACATTCCAAGGATGGAACTAAATCTACTCTCAGTCAGTCAGATGCTGCAACACTCTCCACGACTAGATATCACCTTCATATCACATCAGTGCACCATCACTGATCGGGAGACCCGGTCTGTTGTTGCAATTGGTCTTGAGGATCACGGTCTTTTCAGACTTGCAAATTCTGGTACTTCTCAAGACCTTGCTATGGCTGCTCGACAGTCTTCTGTCAGTACCATTTGGCATCAGCGTTATGGGCACTTAAATGTGCGCTATCTCTCTCAACTTGCTCGTGACGATCTTGTCCTCGGATGTCTAGAGATTCAGACTCAACAGCTTGGAGTTTGTGATGCATGCCAGGCTAGGAAGCAACATCGCACACCTTTTCTTGTTGGCGATTCATGGCGGGCTTCTCAGGTACGTCAACTTGTTCATGCAGATATTTACAGCCCTATGGCCACTCCTTATGTTCTTGGGTCCAGGTATTTTCTATTGTTTGTTGATGATTTCAGTAGAAAAATGTGGGTCTATTTTCTTAAAAAGAAATCAGAAGCATTTATTGTATTTCAGAAGTTTAAACCTCTAGTCCAAAAAGAGTCTGGGAAATCTATTATTGCTCTTAGGACACATAATGGGGGGAATTTTGTTCTAATGAATTCTCTAGCTTCTGTGATCTTCATGGCATAAAACACCAATTAACCACACCCCACACACCACAGCAGAATAGTGTAGATAAACGTTGGAATAGAACAATCACTGAGATGGCTAGGTCTATGCTTGAGCACAGACAAGTTCCGAAGAAATTTTGGGCGGAAGCAATTAGCACTGCAGTCTACCTTTTGAATCAGTCACCCACTGTGGCGGTCAAAGGCAAGACTCCGGAAGAGGCCTGGTCAGGTCGCAAGCCCAAAATCAGACACTTGAAGGTTCTTGCCTCTCTTGCCTATGTTTGGATCCCTGTTGCGTCTTGCACCAAGTTGGATGCCAAGAGCCAGAGGCTCATGCTTGCTGGATACAATAGTCTTCACAAAGCCTACCGCTTGATCGACATTGAGATATCTCAGCTCCTGTACAGTCGTGATGTAGTCTTTGATGAACAGTGAGGACCGTTCATGTCTATCTCTCCTATTCCTGATTCAGCAAACCAACCTATGAAGGCTCATGATTTGGGAGTTCGCCTTCCATTAGGTCCATCTCCTGGGAGGGCTACAGTAGCTCAAGTAGCTCTAGTAGTACCGGTGAATCCTGTACAGACACCTTCGGCCTCTCCTCCAGGTTCACCTAGATATGCAAATGCTTCTCCTGAGTTTGATCCAGATTCTTCTGATGAGGAACCTGATCATAGAGCATTGCCTGATAATAATGTTGGTCCTCCCCCTCTCCAACCTAAATGGTGGGCTAGAACACTTGCTGATCTTAGCGATGATGAGCTCATTGAGGAGAGAACTACTCGGAAGAAGAGCAAGCCTACAAAGACTGTCAATATTGCTCTCATGGCCAACGTTCACAGTGTGTTTGAACCAAAGACATACTCAGAGGCTGGAGGCATTCCAAAGCGGGAACAGGCCATGAATTCTGAACACCAGAACCTGCTGAAGAATCACACCTGGGACCTTTCTGATCTTCCACCAAGGAAGAAACCCATTGGCTGCAAATGGGTCTACAAAATTAAGTACAAGTCTGATGGTACTTTGGAAAAGTACAAAGCTTGTCTAGTTGCGAAGGGCTTCTCTCAGCATCAGGGCATTAACTATGAGGAGACTTTAGCTCCTACAGCAAAAATGAGCACCATCAGATTAGTTCTAGCCATGGCAGCACAGTTTGGCTGGCAGGTCCATCAGATGGACGTCAAGAGTGCTTTCCTAAATGGTGACATACAAGAAGAGGTCTACATGACGCAGCCTCCTAGTTTCAAGGTTGCTGGTAAAGAACACCAGGTTCTCAGACTGGTGAAAGCTCTCTATGGTTTGAAGCAAGCCCCCGGGGCATGGTACATGAAAATTGATAAGTACCTCAGTGATCAAGGCTTCCATAGGAGTTCTTTAAACTCAAATTTGTACATCAAGACTACTAACAGTGACATCATCCTTCTGGTCCTTTATGTGGATGGTCTGATCAACACTGCCAGTTCGGCATCTTTGATTCAGGGAATCAAATAAATTTATGCCAGTCTTTTGATATGACTGACCTTGGCCTCATGCATTATTGCCTCAGTGTTGAGGTTTGGCAACAGTCTTCTGGTATATTCATTTCTCAGTCCAAATATGTCAGGGCTCTGTTAGACAAGTTTCGTATGCAGGATTGCAAACCTGCATCTACACCTATGGAGAAAGGTCTAAAGCTATCTACCAAGTCTAATTCTCGTCCAGTTGATGATACTACATACAAGAAACTAGTAGGCAATCTCATTTATCTCTCTGCTACTCGACCTGATATCAGCTTTGCTGTCAGCTACATTTCACGGTTTATGACAGCTCCCAAGGCTGATCATTGCATGGCTGCCAAGCGTGTGCTTCGTTATGTGAAGGGCACTCCTGATTTTGGGATTCTCTATTCTCGAAGTTCCAATCCTAGACTTAGTGGTTTCACAGATTCAGATTGGGCAAGCTCTGTTGATGATAAAAAGTCAACTTCTGGATGTGTTTAGTTTGGGATTTCGTGCCCTCACATGGACCACTAAGAAGCAAAAAGCCATTTCTCTCTCCTCTTCAGAGGCCCATTACAGAGGGACAACTAATTCAAGGTGTGAAGTTGTTTGGCTTCGTCGGATGCTTGGGGATATGCAAATGTCACCAGCAGGCCCAACAACTTTGTTTGTTGATAACGAAGGCATTATCAAGTTAGCACGGAATCCAGTCTTCCATGAAAGAACCAAGCATGTCAATATTCACTGCCACTATATTCGGCAATTGGTTGAAGACAAGACAATACACTTGCAGTATGCTCCTACAGCAGATCAGACAGCGGACATTCTCACCAAGCCTCTTGGTCCAGACAAGTTTTCCAAATTCAGAGGACAGCTTGGTGTAGTGGATAGATTAACCATTAAGGGAGGGTATTAAATTATTATTTATATGCTATTAATGGTTATCTTAATTTGTTTGTAAATATCCTGTAAATATTAGAATGTTTCTGAAATTTACTTCTCTGTAGATAGAATAGAAAGTTTCTATTCTTTACGATCGTTTCTTAAGCAAACATCGTTTAATTCTTTTGTATATATATACTATAGATCATTCGATCTCTGTTAATATCATCAAGATTTTTACCACAATACCTTTAGCTTACTTTCCATCTGCTGAATGCCATAGTGCATACAGAGCTGAACGTTGACTTCTGTCTGAGCTCAGAATAGGAAGAAATTAATATTACTGATGCTATTCATTTCATCTTCTGAGGTTCCAGATTACAATCTGCAGCTACAGCAATGTTCAGAAATTATTTGCAAGTCAAACTATGAATTGGGAAGGTATTGAGAAGTCATCAAATGTTTTGGAGTTGATACTGCATATGTGTGAGGTCAAGCATGCCCTTACTTTCCTCACAATCTCATTTGTGTGGTAATAATAAATAATGTAATATTCATGCTCAATTCTGATATGACAGTAAATGGAAACATTGCATTTCAGTCAGTTATTTGTGCATTGCTTCCTTTCATGTTTGGTTCCATATGTATATTGCATTGAAAATCTAAATCAGTATTATATTCCATTACATTCGCAAATTGAAACTCTAAACCAGCATTCATGCAAACTGTTTGACAAAATTATCAAGAGTGGAACGGTGAAAATTTAGCTCAGATCCAGTTGGGGATCTTATATTGGTATGAGAGCCTTGATTCTGCCAGCCTGAGGATAGAAATCAGTTTGCTTCAGCTGCAAATTACATTAATGGCAAGAATTAAAGATGTAAGATTGTTGCCTACTTTCCTTCCTGCTTCACCAACGAAGGAAAAGGGGCCTAACTGCGAAAAAATAACGAAGGACCTTGCAAAGTTAAGAGGAACACTACAACATATAGAAAGAATGCTTAATCGGTATGAATCAAGACAAACCACTTCTAAAACACAAAACAAGAATGAAAGTCATGATGCAACTATAAGTGAAAGAAGTCTTTATGAAGAGTTTTCAGCCTACAGGTGAACAAAGTTTGAAACCAGGTGTTGAAAAAACTAAAAAGGAGGCAAAGAATGATGAGAAAACTACTTCACAGGTTACAGGGTGTCCCAGTAAGAGCAAGAATCAGAGGAAAAGAGAGAAGATCTGTTTGAAAAAATTACAAAGACTGGAAAGCTGAAAGTTTACCTTAGATCCAGTAGGGGATCTCACAAGTTCACAAGTAAATACAATTTGGAATTCAATTTATAGTTGGAGCTCAACAGTTAATGAATATTTGTCTGCATATACGTATAAGATTATCAATAGACATCCTTGTAAAGAATCCATACCACTTTGGGTGAATTGCCTTGAAGATGAACACTACAAGATCATTGTTTTGGTAATCATCCTAAGAACCATTGGAGCTCTAATCTTTGGGATCTAGAAGTATACATAATGAGTGGATGGCACAGTCAGTTAAACCTGAAGCAATAGACGTATGAATCATTCTACATATCTATGTGGGATCTGGGAATCATCTTGACAATATGAGAATGCTTGTGGGCAAGCATTTTCCAAGAGGGGGAGACTGTAATGGCCCCAACTTGGGACATAAGAATCCATAAAAGATTTAATAAGTTTAAATTAAAAATTAAAACTTATTTACATAAACCACATACAGAGAAGAGTCACAAAGCAACGAACATTACCAGCAATCATTCTATAATTACAATGCAACCATACTTCATGCTTCCATTAAGTCTCTACTATTTACATTGGCATATCTACATCCATGCATACATTCATACCAGCATCCTCGTGCCATAACTTACATTCTATTATGCATTTCATTCATGTAGTAATCAATGTTCATCATAGTTGTATCCATACACTGCAATGCATACCTCCATGATAGACGACACCATATCTTCATTCACATACTGTCATGCACATATCCATAACAGTTCGGCATCATGCATATATTCATAACAGCTCGGCATCAAATTGTCATGTATATAATCATAACAATTCGGCATCATCATATAATACATATGTTCATAATCACGTATGCATACCATCATATAGATCGGATCACATTTACATTGCCATTATCAGCACTCAGCATATGAGAGGAATAATATTCATTATGATTATAGCACGATTATTATGTTAATTGGTTAACAACCGATAACTATAATAATCATTCTATGATTAATTTGGTTATAAGTCAATTAAAAGAGGCGTCCTTCCAGATTGAACCTCTTCCCCTTAAATCGTAAGTATATAATGTCGATTAATTCGATCAAGGCATCATTGGAATAGAAACTTATTTCTTGTTATCCTGTAAGGATCACTCTGTACAAGAGCACATTGCCTTTCGAAATCCCTTTCGTGCAAGCATATAAAGACATAGTCAGACACGGCATCCCAGTGCATAGTCTTATCGACATATCAGACATAACCTTATCAACATATATCAAAGCATATACTGACTACCATATCAGAGAGCTTGCATACAGTTGCACGTATTTAATTGCAAACCAGATACAACAATCAGTATGTAGTTGTTGAGACTCATCTTAGTTTTGAACATATTTCTTGTTATATAAGAAACAACAAATACATCATTTATACATTGATTGTTTACACAATCATTGCATACTATTTGCATTGTATATGAAACATTGAATTACATTGAACATACCGCACATATATTGGAATAAAGCTTCAATTATTCATATTTATCTTCCATTACTTGCTACATAAAGAATTGTGAGAAATCCTATAATGTTCTTTAATATAAAAAAAGGATACATTACAATTGGTATCAGAGCACAAAATTCTGCTAGCCTATGGAGATGCAAACGATTGGGGAACTAGTATAACAAAGAGGTTAAAAAATGGGAGAACAAAAGACTTAACAATCGCTAGGATCAATTCAATAAAGAACAAAGAAACATTCAAGAAAAAATGGCTCAACTATTGGGATTATTAACACCAATTGTAATCAATAATGATCATAGAAAACAGGGAGAAGAAAGAGGAAACAATGAATGTTCAAGACATCATACCCTTAGATTTAGACCAGCATTCTCTACTTTTCTACAAAAGGAAGAACGACAAGAGAGCAATGAACTTACTTTTGCCGATCTACAATATCAATGGCGACATGATCGAATAAAGTACCTACCTAAGAAGCAAAGAAGTCATCACTCAAACCTGAGAAGGGGAAGCAAAGAGCAACAACACTTTAAGATACATGAGGTGAATGATTGCAATACAACTACATCGGGATTTTCACCCATCCACTCCTCACATAAAATGGAGGCATTGGAAGTGTTTGCATCCAAAACAGAAAGTGTAATTGCAAAACATAAAACCCTAGAAGAGGTCAAAGTCAAAGATGATCATCAAACACCACAAGTACAAGGAAAGGAAAAAGAGGTTGACTCGTCATGTATCACAAATGAGTTAAGCACATGGATCCATGAGTATGATGAGGTTGACCTAACATCATTGCAAGGATCATGCACGGGAGATGACATAACAAAGGTAGGAGCAATTTCATCTTATGTGAAGGTCGCCAACTAGAATTATCTTTCACCTTCCAAAGAACACTTAGCATTCATGATTGAGTGACAGAAATAATGCTTCTAAATCAGTCACTTCGTGTATTCCACTTCATCTTTTTGAGGTTGGTAAACATGGGAAATTGGCATTAAAGGAACGGAAAGATGAAATGCAAATTAGAAGACAATCTACAAGTCATTACGAAGATGTGGACAAGATAAGAAGTGTAGAAAAGACATCACCATCAAGAAAACAAGGCAGGGTAATGGAACCTAGTAAAAAAGAAACAGTTGATGATGACTAGAAGTGTTATCATAGGCAATCAGATAAAGAAGGTTAGGAGAAGATAAGTTTGATCTTACGAACCGGGGCATACTTCAACTTATCCATAACCGTTTGTGTGGAATGGAAGCAAACCACGCTTATGACAACACTCTCTTTAAACTAAATGAAGAGGTTATCTTGAACTCATCCAACAACTAATAAGATGAAAACAAGTTTCGGCATCCTGGTGCATCTTACATGAAGGAAGCAATGAGAACCATTGGGAACAATATGTCAAACCCACGTAATACCATTACTAAACATTATCCATTCCAATTACAAAGGAACAAAGATCAGAAATGGATTCCTTCCTTGGAGAAAGAATCAAGCAATGAATGTTTGAATTTGCTAAGGAACAGTTACACGCCTAGCATACATCTAATCCAAAGACATTATGGATACCCTTATATTCCAATCAAGAAAACAAGGGAAGAACAATTGAACTTCATGACATCTCTAAAACTAAGGAGGTTAATCGATCAATTTTTAACCTCCGTTACAAGAAATGTTAAAAGCTTTGTTCTAGGGTTGAACCAAAATTCTTCATTAGTTAAGGAGGAGGCCAGCTCTGACACATATTTCAGTGAGGAGAAGGTTCATCAAAGTAATGAAACCAGAATAACACAGTCTCTAAGGGATAGTACACAAGTAAGGACAATTTGGAATTCAATTTATATTTGGAGCTCAACGGTTAATGAATATCTGTTCGTCAACAATGGATATAACTATAAGATTATCAACAGACATCCTTGTAAAGAGTTCATACCACTTTGGGTGAATTGCCTTAAAGATGAACACTACAATACCGTTGGTTTGGATAATCATTCTAGGAAGTATTAGAGCTCTAATCTTTAGGATCTAGAAGTCTACATAATGAGTGGATGGCACGGTAAGTTAAGCCTAAAACAATGGACATATGAATCATTCTACATATCTGTGTGGGATCTGGGAATCATCTTGACAATATGAGAATGCTTGTGGGCAAGCATTTTCCAAGAGGGGGAGACTATAATTTCCCTAACTTCGGACATAAGAATTGATAAAAGATTTAATAAGTTTTGATTAAAGATTAAAACTTATTTAAATAAAACACGTACAAAGAAGAGTCACAAAGCAGTGAACATTACCAACAATCATTCTAGAATTACAATGCAATCAGACTTCATGCTTCCATTCAGTATCTACTATTTACATTGGCATATCTGCATCCATGCATACATTCATAGCAGCATCCTCATGCCATAACTTACATTCTATTATGCATTTCATTCATGTAGTAATCAATGTTCATCATAGTTGCATCCATTTACTGTAATGCATACATCCATGATACATGACACTATATCTGCATTAACTGTCATGTCCCCATTTTGAAATAGGATTTAATCGTAAATAATAACTAAAAGAATAATAATAAAAGAAATATTCAAAAATATAATCTATCCTTAATATAATAATATATTATTAATATAGTAATATA
>MU224219.1:84210-103218 GCA_018584345.1 Thuja plicata
AAGATGAAACCTTAGGGGTTCCAAATTTCCTGGAAGCGTGTCACTTAAATGCTGCAATTCCCGATTGAGTGTTTGTTGCATTTGTTTAAGGTCTTTCCATGCTTGTGTGTTGTTGAACAACCCCTCCATCATGACCTATCCTGTTGTTCAAGTTAGGAACCAATTCCAACTATGGTAACCCTAGTCCAACTGTTTAAGACTGTCCCTCTTGTATCAAAATTCTTTCATTCATCCACCCAGATAGGGAGGAATTATGTCAAACAGTTTGTATTAACAACACCTCACACTTACATAGATGATGGTGTTTCTGATTAATGTTTGAAACAGATTCATAGAGATGAAGACAAAACGTTGTTTGAGGAGATCATTCAATATTCTGCCAATTTAATAGAACAATTCAGTTCTGAGACTTCAGAACTAACAACGAACCTCATATGCAACAAGAAGTGTTCATGTATATCAATAAACATATACTTCAATGTTGTATGCTCTCAGCCAAAATAACAACTCCCCGAATTACAATTCCGTGTCAATGCCCTGAAACTGTTACAGATCTGCATCCTCTTCTCTCTGATAATTTTCGCCAAATCTGATGCATGCCTCTACAAGTTGCAAGATGCTATCCCTGTTCTGTATTGTCACACAATTTGGTTTGTACACACCCACTGAGATGATCTTGTCTTACAAGAAAACAACCAAACACTTGCAACCTCCAAGGTAGTCAAAATTTCATTCTCAGCTAACTGTTCTCTTTCTGTGGTTGAGCTTCCATTAACAGGAAGAGATGAATTAATCTTCTGCAAACTGATTTAATTTTGACTGCAGTAGCTGGGAATTTTACCCCTGTAATATCCCAAATAGATTCTATGCTCCAAATACATTTGATGAAACAATTGGCATACATGTCATTGCAATATATGAGTTCCAGTTTTTAAACTCACCAGCTTATCCAATAGAGATAATATAAAGCTCTCCACCTTAAAACACTGCTACAGAAAACTATGCTACACAATAGTCACTCCCTGTGTATTTTGATCAATTCCTTCGACATTCATGCGTTAACTGATTTTAAGGACTCCTACTTGTTGAAGACAAATCACGATCCACACCACAAGAAAACCAAACTGTAGCAGTCTGGTGTTTGTTATAGTGTCAAGAACTGCAGTAGGCTGCCCTGATCTTAGAATGTTTCCTTCATAGTTATTTCAACAACAGCCGCCTCGCCATATTCACTGTAAACTGAAACCTCAACTTGTTTTGAATTGAAATTACAACACACGAAATAGTAATATAACGCAGACCTGGAGAAAAACCTCGTACAGATTTACACTGGAAATATCAGCTCCAACGTGTACAGTCACTCCAAAGGTAACGACAGAGACTCCATGGATTGGTCGGCAGCCCTAGGAATGTTTGCAAGTTCTACATCCACTCTGCATGCCTTAACATTTCCTGAGATATCAACATGTGCTGTCAATTCTATTCCAAGCAATGGTATCGTCCCGCATAACACACCTTTCCAATGCCCGAGCCTTAATTTTTGTGGATGGTTTGACAAAAAACTCGAAATTCCAGAGATAGAAATGGGTATCTCAGCCTTGAACGGCACTGAACAACATCACTGTGCACTCCGGTTAACGGCATTCAAGCAACTGGCTATGAGGTCTTGCTTCAACATTTACGGGATTATCTGGTATTTCATATAAAGTTACCTCCATTGGATTTCCTTCACTCCACGCCAAAAACTCTGTAAGTAAACTTTCAACTATTCAAGTATGGATTCCTTTTTCTTTTGTTCTGCTACTTACCGCAAAACCTGGAGTCCCCACGTATGTGGTAAGGAATGACATAGAAAGAAACAAAACGGTAAAAGCATGAATTGAACCCCATACGACTCCAATGTTTACATCGCGCCTGAAGTCGCTTCAAATTTGCTCGTGCCCAATATTAAAGCTTACACGACAACCATCTTTTACACTCTCGACTCTTCATAAGATGAGTTCTGAGAGTGGAACTAGAGCCGTTGCAGATGCTTCTTACGAGTATTCAACAATCCTCATCTGAAATTATAGACTGATTCATATTTCTTCCGTGAAATATAATGGTTCGCAAATATGAGCCAGCAATAGATTATTTCACCAATAACTAAATAAGTTTCCAAACTTTATAAAACACTCCCGAATATTAAGACCCGATAATGTTAAACAACATTAAACCAAGTGTCGATAGAAAATAAAAAAATTACATGCCTTTATAATAGCTCCACTTTGTTTTTTAAAATATATTGCCGCTGAGACTATAGTGAATAAATGATGTGTCACCACTAAATTCAAGTTTCCAAACTTTATAAAATATAAGTCTCCAAAGTTAATAAAATATTCCCAAATGTTATGAACCCGATAAGTTCATATGCCGCTCTTGAAAAAGTTTTGTGGATACAAATATTTGTTCCAACTTTAAAAGTTTCGAGTTGGATGAGCCACCATATGCACCGTGACACAATTTTTCTTTCACTATACCGCGCGGGGTCCACGGAGAGTTATTTCCCACCGCAATAGTTCTCCAATATTATTTCCCTGACTGCAAACTTCTGCTCACATTCCCGTATAAAACCATTTTCAAATACCTGTAAATTTATTTCCAGAAGGTAAAATAAACCCTTCTAGACAATCAATCAAGTTGTACTTCCCTTTACTCATAAAACCTCACAGGCGGGCAAGCAAAACTCTTCTGTAAATTTGTCTCTGCTAGAACTTCACAGGCTGGCAGGAAAACCAGCTCTGATACCACTGTAATGACCCTAACCGGACATTTTCCAAAAATCTCTCAAATATAACTCAGAAGTTTAAAGCATACATTTGCATGCAACGTAATATTGATTCCACAAGATAACCAGCAATATATTCAAACAACCCACAAATATATTCCAACAATTTCTCGGGGAGATGGTATCATATTATACAACAGCAATACAATAACCATGCATTACAAACATACTAATCTGCAATACAGAAATAGTAGTAAGATTGAATGATAAAGAACCTGTGAATGCAATGGCGAACTCTGCAGTGAATCCGGACCGGAGACGAACTGGGGCTACGTCCAATCCTCCTCTAAGCCAAAAGGGTTTTTGTCCTAAAGGCCGAATTCGAAAGCTGAAAGCTTCCTGATATCTCCAAGAGATAAATATCATATCATAAACTAAGCATGTCCAAATGAGCCTTCAATCCTTCTTTTAAAGCAATGGTTGTGACTCTTCAGTTTCCCCTTTCTGTCCTTTCATATTCTCACTTAAAGTCACTTTTTAAATAAATATAACCATTGGTTATAAAGTGACAAAATAAAATAAAGTGAGGAATCTTCTGGCATTAAAACGGAGGACCAAACGAACTCGGATGGAGATGTGTGATAGCTTGTCGGAAAGCTCTCGACGAGACGCTCCGAGTCCACTACTGAAATGTCACGAACACTGAGTTCTTCCTACTTACTATAAATAGTAAGCACCCTAGAAACCCTGTGGAAACTGATCCGAATGGCCTAAAATTGAAAACACCTAGGCCAGACACCCCTCTGATCCTCTGCCAAACCTCGGTTAGCCCACCGGACCATGATGAAAAGGCTAACTATAAGGCACGAGATAATGTGCCCAAAAGGGGACATTACAGGCAAGAAGACAAGAGTTGATTATGGGACAGGAAGATGGGGCAACTTAACTTCGACAATCGTGTCAAGAATAGCCATAAGGAAGCTACAAGAGACATGCTAGGGATTTCAAAGCCCACAAACATTCCCTGTAAGCAATATGAATTTGGGAAGAACACTAGAGTAAGTTTTAAGTCAAATACTCTACATCGAGATTGTTGGAGCTTATACATACAAACCTCTGTGGTCCATCCAGAACAAGAAGCATTCAAGGAGAAGGTTAACTCATCTCAATAATTGATGATTACTCTAGAATGAATTGGGTTACATTTAAAAGAAAATTATTCAAACAACATTATGTAGACACTTGGTATGGCAGCAACATTTCAAGTTGCACTTAAATAAACCCATCTGCAAGCACTAAAAAGTATATTCAAATATTTGAAGGACACATTGGATTTTGGCTAATGGTATCCACGAGGTGTAGATTTCACAGTCACGGCATATACAATTGCACATTGAGCTGGTCGTGTTAATGATAGAGAGAGTACAAGTGGCAATGTATTCTTTCTACGAAATAATCTTGTATCTTGGTTGAGTAAGAAACAAGCATTATTTTCTCTATCCACTATAGAGTACATTGCAGCAACATCTTGTTACATGTAATGTCCCCTTTTTAGCTCACCATGGTTGGTGGTTTGGATTAGCCAATCAGTGGCCCTTGTAGGCTAAGTAAGATGTTTCGGGAGTCTCAGTTGGCAGAACCGAAGGCCAATTCCCATTTCAGTGGACATGAGAGTTCAAGATTTCTCTTCATTTGGTTCAGTTTGGCACACTTACTATTTATAGTAAGCGTCTATTTCAGGAAAGTCAATATTTCTATCTTTAGCAGAGTGCCTGAACATGTTGTGTTGCAGTGTTGAGATTTGACATCCTTGGCTTGAACAGTTATTCAAGGACTTACTATTTATAGTAAGTCAATTTCGTGCAGTTACTATTTTTGGCAGGGCACTTGGATGTCTGGCATTTGCAATATATATCTAGATTTATAGTTGATTCTTGGAGATTTTATAGCATGTGTTCACAATTATTTATTATTAATAGACTTACTTTATTAATAGGCCAATTATAAAATAATAAAGTGCATGGGGCCAATTGATGTTATTAATGTGCATTAAATGATATAAGCCAAAGTCAACGATATGTTTTTAAAAAGCAAATGAATTCATAAATTCAAGTCATTTAAGAGACTTGTAGAAGAAGATTCATGGTAAAACTTTATAAAGGAAATATATAAAGCCTTCTCAAGAAATGGATTCATTATTATTATGCATATTATTTCTTGTCTTAACTTTTGCATGACCTTCCTGGAATTGGGAATTAAGCATTTTGTTTAGGGGTTTCAGTATTTGCCTAGGTAATCAGCACTTTGAATTGGTGAGAGATCCAACGAATTGTACAACTAAGCTATGGCTTCATACAAAGGTCATGAATGTGATAATTGGTGATGAATTTGGGGTTTGATATCATAGTTTAGAATTCAGATTCTGTGCAGAGGAATAAGAGACAGCATTAAGCCAAAATGCAGCCTCTAGAATCAGGGTTTGGCATTAATGAAGGCAGACATACTTGAGTATAGCAGCCGTGTGAGTTCATAAAGGGTGGTGTTGAGTATTTGAGGAGGCACAATGGGGTTTAAAAATAGCAGATTGATCATATACTTAGCTGCCTAAACAAAATCCTTCTACCGTGGCAAGCTGCAAATCATTTTGGTTTAATATTTCAAGCCAGTGACTCATATCGGGTTCCATTATTGTTGTTAATTTCATCTCTTAATGTCAATAGATGCAATTGTATTTCAATCAAATCACATAGTTAATAAAATTGAAATACTTTCCATTGATTAGAAAAGATAATCTAGTCTTATGCATTGTTATTTATTTTCAAAAATAAACTCACGAAAAACCCCTTAAGCTCCTTAAGCTCATCAATTGATAAGTAGAAGATATTTTCCAAACAAGTAAATTTGTGATATTGCTATTAGGATTCAACTGTGTAGTTTTTAAGTCAAACTCATTGACACATGTTTCACGAGTAATGGTTCACAAGAACCCATCTCTCATGAGAATGAAAGGAACACTTAGCACTGATTGCATCTAGGTGATGCTCTTACGATTGTTTGTCTTGGAGTTCCTCTTTCATCTAGACTCTTGCCCAAGGAGTTTTGGCATGATATCTTGGATAAGCTTCATACGAATATCAATTATTGGACTTATTGATGGCTCTCAACTACTGGAAAAGTAACTCTCTCAAAGTTTTTGATTCAAGCACTCCCTACCAATAGATGCTTTGTACAAGCTGCTTTGACAAATTTTATTAAGAAATTTGATGCCCTCTCTTGACAATTTTTGTGGATAGGTAATCTACTTTCTTCAACGTGGAGTATCATTAAGAGGGATTCTGTTTATAGGCCATTACAAGATGGTGGTCTTGATATACATAAAACAGGCATGAATGGCAATGTTTTGGCTGCTAGACTCTTTTGGTATGATAAATAAGGATGGGCAGGGATAGTCAACGAAATGTGATTTTTCTCTTTTCTATTTATAAGGGGCACCAAACTTATATTTGTGAATGCATTTGCTATTCTCTCTGCGTTAAAAAGAGGATGTGCTAATGGATGACGCGAGATTATCTGTAAATTGATCTCATAGATTTTTATGGATATGCTGAATAAGTAGCAGTTGGGGGATGTTGATTGGCATCTAGTTGTGGTAGTCAAACAAATTCTTAGTATAAGAGACTCTTTGGAGTCAATTTCCTTTTTCTATGTCCAATAGGAGTGGAATAAGACAATTGATTGTTTGGCTAAATGGGCTTGTGAGCGTCTTGATGGTTGGAATGTTGGGGAATGGGCCAGTTGCCCCTGGACTATGCTCAAATGCTCGATAAGACTCATGGATGATATAATTGGTTAGTTTCGTCTTTAAATTTGTGTTTCTTGCTATGCTTTGTAATATCCCTTGGTAAATTTGAGCCTGTTGTGATGATTTAAGATCCAAGGAATATTGTCAAACACTTGTCTTCCAAAGTATGTACTTGTTGTTCTTTGTTTTCAGATTGTTTTTGCTTGCTTGGAATGGTTTCAAATGGAGTTCAAATGCTTGCAAATGATTACTAAGATATCTAGGCAAAGAACTAAAATGCAAATGCAATCCTTTTTGTCTTATTGAATGCATGCATATGATTTCTATATGTAAAATGTGCACCTACAGCCAATGGACATTTTCACAAGCACTTGGCATGCATACTAGTGATTCAATATAAATTGAAATGAATAACTGAAGAAAAGGCATTTCACCAAACAATTATTGTGCAACCTTGTATCTATGCACAAATACTCTATTTGCAATTCAAGTATTTGAATTCAATTACAATGATGAACAATGCATTGAATAACTAATTAATTGCAAAATATTAAAAACGTAAGACTTATCGCATGTATTGTTGATCATCAAATATGAAATGCAGCCCACTGAGAATGTATATTTTTTTTGACGTCTAGACATGCAAACATAAAATTGAGGCAGCCTCTTCACAAACGTGCCTCTATAAACCCAAACGCCACCCTTCCAATGAATGTCGTGGCCTCTAAAATACTCAGCCGCTGCCTTTAATCTGAAATGGTCTCTTAATAAGCAGCAACCTGCAATAATGATGCCCTCTTCCCTTTGCAATCAGTTCTGGAATAATACAGAGCTTCAAAACACTAGTTTACGCAAACAAAAAAAACAATCTTGGCCTCTGAATAAGACCAACGCCTGGCACAATTCATTGCTATCTTGCAACGAATTTAAAGTGCTATAACAGTGAAGAATTTACAATTCTTCAAGCTGATAAACTGAAATCCTTGTTCCAATTCATTCTACACACCAACAAAAGAAAATATCAAGTTATGAATAAAATCCCTCTCTTCTCTTTGGCTTTTATAATATATCATGAAGTTCTATGCATAAATCTTCCCACAAGTCACTTTAATGACTTAAATTCATTTCTTTTTCATGCAAAGTTGACTTCATACTATAGCATTAATGACACATACTTTTTCAAGGAGTATTAATAACTCATTACCCTCAAAATGGCCCCACTTATTATAAAGTCAATTTATAACTTTATAATATAATTCAAATAGTTAAACATCAATAAAGGCCATTAAAATATTAATATCTCATTAAATACTCATTATTTTGATGAACTAGGGAGTCAACCACTACATCCACTACACATCCATTTGCCTTACTAAAAATAGTAAAGGTCCCTCTCTAACATCCACAGGCTTACTATAAATAGTAAGTATATGAAACTGAGTCCAAACAAAGTCCAATCTGAGCCAAACGAAGACCAAACTGGAACATACTGAATTCTGGAGCCTCTGTCTTAGAAGACTCTCTATCCACAATAATTAGCCTAGAATGGTCACAATAATAGGCTAATCCCTCAAACTCTGATGCTCATGAAAATGCGGACGTTACATTTGTTGAACAAGCCAAATAACTGAGAGGGAGGGTGAATCAATTATTCCCACACAACTTTACAAAACTTTCTCTCTGACGGTTAACACTTAAACAGTTACAATAACAACTTAAGATTTGTCAGTATAGCACATTAAACATCCACAGAATATATAAATATGAAATGCACAGGAACACCGAAACAGAGAACACCAAATTTTATGTGAAAACCCCAAGTTGGGTAAAACCACGAAGAAGCTAAATCTCATGAAATGTAAAAACACCTGTTAAGGTGACACCGAAAGGTGATTTGATACAAAGGCTCACTACCAGTCGGCTCACTACGGATAAAGGGGCTCACAGCCAATACACAAGGGCTCACTATCGATACACACGGGGCTCACTGTCGATACACAGGGGCTCACTGCCGATACATTGGAGCTCACTGTTGATACACAAGGGCTCATTGCCCATACACAGGGGCTCACTGTTGGAAGATATGAAAAGGAATAAAATCCACCTCTAAGATCTACAGACTGCTCTGCACGAACACGAATCTCCTTTACATGAATTCGTGGTCACTTTGCATATGCTCCACACATAAGCACACATGCATACACTTGTATATATTATTGTCTTTCTTATGTTCATGCCTTACGTATACAACACCATGAGATCCACAAGGTCGGCTACACAATTTGAAATAGGTCGCACCAGAACATTGTCGCGGTGGGAAGGAATGTAATGAGGACCACCACGAGAAATACAACACGTCACACTACACAACATATTCTCCAAGGTACACGGCTCAAACGGATATAAACAACACGTTACAGAACCAAAGCTGGGACCAAAACACATCCACATAGGATGGAACCAAAAGCATACAATCTACCAAAATATAGATTCCAGGGACCACAAGCTATCGGTGAACACACCAAACACTCCAACTGATACGCCAGTCTGTCGGTACACAACCACTGATAAAACACTATGTTGGAAACATAGTAACTAATATAACAGAAGCTGAGATATGAGTATGTTGACATCAATGACAACACCATTAGAAAGCATCAACTTCACATTCTAACAACATGCTCTCTCTGTTGGGCTGGTTGCCCTTTGATTATGTATTTTTCTTTCTGATTCAATATAATTTTACCCCTTTTCCAAAAAAAAATAGTCACAACTAGTACAAAGGCTACAAGAGCAACCAAATACTCTAAAATTACACTACGATTGCTTATAGAAATTTGTCTGTGTACTTGATGTGATATAGGCCAAATCCATAACAATTGGGTTTTCTCTCACAACCTTTAATAACGTTGGCTTGCCAACTCCAAGGGCTTTTATTCTCAGCCATGTCAACCAATGGGTTTTCTATCCTCTAGTTCATTGGAGATTTAAAGTTTAGGTCTAGCATTGTAAACACACATGCTCTATGTAGAAGTTCCTAAGCTTACAATTTAGACAAAAAGAATGAATCCTCCAAAACGCAGCTAAGCTTTTTGATATTACTCAAATTCACGATCGAAAGGAATTTGCCCCCAAAACGATGGTTGGGATCCTGTACTAATCATGGGTAGCCAAAAATACCACCACCACATTAATGGCAAGCAAACACCAAGTGGCAAGTTGAGTCATGCAAACAAAATGGCTCCCTTTTCTCACTTATTTGAATTTGTCATCTTGAACCTTTGCTTGACTTTGCATGTTGATCTACGTCGTTGAGATTTGGCAATAATTTCTAGGAGCGAAAAAATCCTAACAGAAAACTTTTGTAGTCAAATCTACTATTAATGGCATTCTAGATTGTGCAAAGAAGAAGATGAGGCTAATTGAGGAAAAGGCAATATGTTGAAGTTCAAGGTCACAATACGCATGACAGATGCCATCGGATAGGAATCAAGAAGATGAGGGAAGGCATGGCAATGGGGACAAAAAATGCGCAAACCCAGTAAGGGAAAAGAAAAGATACAACTTTTGGTGAGGATGTATGCCAAGATAGAAAAGTTTAAAACCCCAACAAAAGATTACATAGACGATTTCAGACGAAAACAATACTTGGGAGAAAAATGAGGTGAATCCACTAGTCTTAATTTACCAAGAAGAGAAGGAAATGGATAATTTATAGTTTATACACAGGTTTATTGAAGAGGGATATGAATACTACAATCACTTCTCTTGCTGGCTCAAAATAGAAACCAGGAAAAGTCCATTATACAAAAGTTTTAATGGGTGAATTAATCCAACACACAAATAAGACAAGATTTCAAAAATTGAATGACTAGAGCTTCATACAAAGCTACAACTTAGATGAACAATTGGCCAATTCAAAACCTAAGAATATCCTTCACTTTCAATTCAATCAGAGAAATCTAAACACACTGATCATCACAAATACCTGAAACTCATCTTTAACACTCAAAACATAATTTTTTCAACATAAAATAGCATTAATTATCATTCTGAAAATCATGTGCATAAGAACTTATAAGATCAAAAAACTGTAGTTTAGAATTTAAGGTAAACATGAAATAATCCCAAAAATCAAGTCTTCAAAGCAAGCTCACTTAAAATAGTTGGAAAAGCTGAAATTAAAAATACTTAAAAGAAACAATCTTAAATAAACTTTTGGATAAAATCTGCCAACAATGAATTTCTGAAATTCTGCCCCAAAAAATAGATCCCCTCTAAGGAAAGAATTAGCTAATTTCCTTGACACTATACATCAACCACAGAAAATCGCTTTCGAATCTTTGGAAAACCTTGGAAATGCAACTTCTGATTTACAAACTACCACCAAATCTTATACTTGAATGCTCCTTGATAGGAAGAGAACAACTCTTTTCTATTTTTAATTATTTTTCTATTTTTTGGCAGATCACGCAAGAGCACACACCTTAGGAGTCTCTACCTACCAATGAGATTGAAAGCATGTGCTCTTGACACACAAAATTTTCGCATTTTTCCTAATTTGAAGTTGACCTGCTCTAGTCTTCCAGTTTTCATTTACATAACCCAAAGCGCACTTTTGGACCTGCTAAGCCACTTTTTTCACTTAAAGGAGCTCCTTTGCTCTAATCTGAAGCTGACCTACCAAACCCTTCCACGTTTCACATAAGTGACCAAGAACACACTTTTTTACATACTAAGCAAATTGAAGAAAATGATATCCTTAACTTTATAACATGATAGATTTACTAATACACTTCAAAAAAAGGTTTTAAGAAAATACCCATAGTTGAAATAAGATTTTGCTAGCCCATTTAGAAACTCTTCTCAAACAATTTATGTAGCATAATTCATAATTGAAATTTCCGACCAATGAGTTAAGCTATGCTATTCAATCTCTTAGGTTTCACAACCCATCAATTCATACAAAAAACTAAAAGATTTCAATCCCTGTATTAAAATGCACCTTTGATTCATATGTGGCAATCTCACATCTAAGACGATCCCCTTCACGTTCTAGAGCTTTTATTTTCCTTAACGCATCATCAACTTCCTGAGCAAGAAACTCTGACTTGCGACGTTGACTCTTAACGCTTTCTCCTTGCTCTATTAAATCTTGTTCAAGTTGCTTTATGTTACTCACCGACCTTGAAAGAGAAGCTTCCAGTTCCTGCATGGAAAAGAGTAATTATCAGCACAATTTACTTTCTATCAAGATCACAAAGAAGCTACAAGTGGAAGGCTTCAAATTTAACCTGAATCCTCATAGTCTTTGACTTTTCAAGAGCAGATCCATCCCCAACTTTCTGCCTTTTAAGTCCAACCGCTTCCTCCTCATCATATGAAGAAATTATCGCCTTCAAGCCATCCCTTTCTTTGCTAAGAAGCGCAATCTGTAATTAATGGTGAGAAAAGCAATGTACACTAGCTATTTAGAAATTAGGATGAGCAATGGTTACAATCATAAATATCAACAAAAGGAACAATTGAATATCATACCTAGCCATGAATTTAAAAAAAAAACAAAGTTTTTTGGGAAAAAGCATTATAATCCATTTATAATAGTTGCAATTTATTGTTTAACAAACCTTATAATATCAAAGAATTTAGATACAAGCCACAAGCACATATGCCTAGTCATACTTAAAATCATTATAGATCAGTTTTGGAAATCAATTGGCCCAACCATAGCTGAAAAAAGAATGAAATGTATTCAATCAATCTATTTCCAAATTGATTATTCATTAGACGCATTCCAAATTAGTTTTCTTCACACTAAGAATGCAGTAGATATGAACCAAACTCTACAGTCAGTATTTCAAAGAAACCCTGGGAGTTTATCTGTTACAAATCACATAATATTAGAAATATATATTTTCTGGTTGTGAGATGCACAATAACAACAAATTCCAAGACATTCTTTTCAAGACTGAGGCTCTAAAGATTAGTTTTCGAAGGACTAAATCTACTTTGATGTATCATTATTCCATCTACTTGTGACAATCTAATTATCATGCCATCGTTAGTTTCTAGATCGAAGTTCTCCAACAAAATAAGGCATCTATACAGCTCACCAAGTAATTAGGCACAATATAGAAAACATGTAGGGGCCTTAAAACCAGGCCTTCGCTAGCAGGAAGACAGGACAAGAGGAAAAAATAAGATTCAATCACATCAATGCATCAAGGATTGGTCTGATGACCACCACCTGCCCCCGCATTCCAATAGAAATAGAGAACTGGGTTGAGATGAGTAATAAATGTCTTGTTGTGTAATGTCCCCGATTTAGGACATTAAGATATATGATAACAAAAAAAAATATAATTTCTAATTAAAGATTGAAACTTATTAAGCAATTATTAATTACCAGGCAACGTCGACAATATCTCTTCTATATTCAATCTTAACAGAAGGAAATTCCAAGTGAGTACCAAACACAAGCAAGGACTATGGTTTGGGGCAAATATTTATAAATTTGAGCATTCTCATTGGTTGGTTCTTCACCATCAAAACTAAATATTGTAGTCGCATATCGATTCTCAGTGTTTTTCATCATTTGTTGTGTGCATGTGTTCTGGTGTTGTTGAAACTATAACAGACGTCTCTTTTGTATATCGTGGCTATTTTGGAAGGAGAACAGTCATGCTGTATGTGTCGAGAATCCTCCTTGAATGTGTCAAGTCATCACCTGGAAATGTAAGTTACAAAGGAGAAAACATTGGGGACGGGAGTCAGTTCGCTGGAGTAACTCTAGGGTTGGGCGGCCAATCCTCTAACAAATATTTAGTGGATTGGAATTGGAATATGGGCAGACGAGCAGTCACGATGGTGCCATGACAGGAGTCGAATATTTGTCAACTTATGAGAAATTGGGACTGAGCATAAGAAGATAATTGTTAGGAATCTTTAGTTAAGTTTTGTCCTGTGATTTGCATCATTTTTAATGGATGAACGAACTCACATATATTCTGAAACGGCATTCTGAGCCGAGCTTGTAATAAGATTGCAGATTATGTCTGAGGCAGTGTGGTATTGTTGTGAGAAGCAGGAGATAGTTATTTGTTTGGCAATCGTAGAGAAGGGGTTTTGGAACCTTATCAATTTGATTTTTCCAATAAACTGTGGGTCTATGATATTGGCAATCATAGAGAAGGGGTTTTGGAACCTTATCAATTCATTATAACCATAACAAGTGGAAGTAACGGCTCTAGAGAATATTATTGGTTTTTCCCTGCGTTCTTTCTACCATGGTTTGAGACTGAGAGTGTAGTTGTATTGAATGCAAAGACAACATATGGATAGTTTTTAGCAATTGGAAATTTGGAAATAGCTCCTAGTTCATTTATAGCATGAGACGATTATGTTTGTACACGAGATGGTTATTGAAACTGGAAATTTTGTGTTGATACCAATCTGACAAAACAAAGTTAATTGAGCCTGTCTACACTGGAAGCTGTAGATTGTCACACTATGTCTTGTAAAGATAAACAGTGGTAGCACAGAGGATAAACCGATAGCACTATGTGGCAGTCAGTTAAGTAATTGATGTGAAGATTCAGTTATCGTGTATAATTTCATCAGGGCATAGTATCGTTTGGGAGTGTTTGGTGAAGTTTGAGAAGACATTCTAAGCCGTTGTACAGTGGTTAATTTGTAAGTTCTTTACAGTATCAAATGTGCAAAATATAGTAGCAGACAGGGCAAGTTATTACAGTATATTTCTCTCTTCAGGTTTGTGCATGTATCAAGGCTAAGTCTGGGACATGACAGACCAGTGTGTGGGAGAAGACAAACACTTTGCAAATATCATGGTTTCAGCTCTTCAGTTAGTAATGAGGTCAGAAAATTCAATGCTACACAGTCATTAACATTGTGATTTTTTAGCAGAAATTAAAATAAGACCAAAGGTTGTTTGCTGACTTGGCAGAGCACAAATCAACCTGCCAGCCTGTGTAGTGCTCAATTTGGTGATGACAAATACAGGAAAGAATCCTTTAAGAGAACAATTCAGGAAGTCATTCAGAATTACTAAGTCCAAGCCTTCATTGGAAGTTGTAAAGGTGAGTGGCATGCTCTTTTTTTTTAGGAAAGCAACTTGAATTCCAACATCAGTCCAGGCATGTTCTTAGCAAGTTGAGGAAAATGTAAAAGTGTTTGACAAAATTGGACCAGTCAAATTTTGAAGGGTTGAAATGTGCAACAGATGGTCCTTTGGTTGCTTTAGTTCAGTCCCAAATGATAAGGCATTTAGATGAAGATGTGAAAATTGCAATTTGCATTTGCCTTAGTGACATTATGAGGATCAAAGCTCCTAATGTACCTTATAAAGATGATATAATGAGGGGGATTCTACAGCTGATCATTGATAGTTTTCATGGGCTACGAGATACCAAGAGCTCTTCTTATGGTAGGAGGGTGAAGATTCTAAAATTAATGGCTAGTGTCAGCATTTGTGTTCTTATGATTGATTTGGGCTATGATGATGTCACTCTCCAAGTTTCAAATTTCCATAACCACAATCAATAAAGATCATGAAGAAACTATACTTCTTGCACGCAAACCATTATGATCCTAACCATTAATGAATGCGATGTTATTCCCCAATCTCTTGTCTTTATTGTTGGCTGTTATGAGAAAAAATCAGGATGTTTCTACAGCTGCATATGAGTCGGTCAGCAATGTTTTCAGACAACATGTGAAGCTGAAACCAAGGTTGAAAAACTCAGACTCCGCAATAACTCGGCAAGCCCAAAAAAGTTGAAAAACTCGGAATCGCCAAAAACTCGGCGAAAAAATCGGCAATAAATCAGCACTTTTATCGAACATTTGAAAATATATAATTTCTTAAAATATTCTTAAAAACACAAACATATACACCAAATTTGTAGAATATATACTGATTTGAGATATCCACCATATATTAATCAAAGTTTTGACTTTTGAGTTAAATACATAGCAATTAAAACTTAGCAAAAAACATAGAATCATTATCATATACCAAAAAACAAGTATGATATCTGAATAAAAATAAGTTCAATACATATCGAAGTCAAACTCCGTGAAACTACAAATCTACAACTTCTAAATACATATTAAGTTCAAGCTTCAATATCAATGAAAACTAGAAATAGAAATCATAAATTGCGTCTACAACTAAAGCTCAAAAGAGATCGTTGCTGCTGGGTGGGTGGTACTGAAGTAGTTGCATCATCCTCAACAGGTGCCTGAATAGGTGCCTCAACAAAAGCCTCTGATGAATGACTAAGCCCATCTTCCTCCTCACGTACTACTACTTCTGCATCCCAGTCATCTTCCTCCATCTCAAAGTCATCTAGCTGATCATTAGTCAAGAAAGGATCCACATGCACATCCACATCATCATCATCAGGAGGAGCAACCCAATCTGTTGCATATGGATCAATATCATCCAAGTCAAGTGCTTCATATGAAGCTTGCCCTCGCACCTTTTCGTGCAAGCGAAGGTTGTGCCGCACATAAACCAAGTCATTCAAGTGCTTCTGAGTCAACCTATCGCACTTCTTTGTGTGTATGTTCACAAAAACACTCCAGTTTCGCTCACAACCAGAAGCACTACATGGCTGCGATAATATTCCGATGGCAAGCTTTTGAAGATTAGGTGTTGTGGCACCATAATCTTCCCACCACAGATCTACAAGGATAAAAAAACCATTTATAATGTGGTGAAGATTTCAATAAAATTTAATGAGCAAAATAAATGATATAATAAAACTAAACACATGTTCTTGTTTACCTGGCTGCAGGGTGTATCTACTACGTATGCACTTAGGTGAAGAAAACAATGGCCCATCTTCCCTCTTCTAGCTCTGTAACTCATCAAGTATGAGGTCTCGAAGGTTCTCATCTTCAACTAATCTTCGAATACATGTGTCCAAGCCAACCTGAACCTCTGGATCTGCTCTGAAAGTGTCGGAGAAGTAAAACTTGGGGTTCAAGTAGTAGGCAGCAGCATGAATATGTTGGTGGAGTTGTCGGTTCCACCTACGATCAATTAGGTTCCATATGGGTCTATATTTGGTTTCATTTGACCTATACAAGTGTTGAATGGCCTCTTTGGCCCTATCCATGGCCTCATATAGATACCCCATGGGGTTTTTATCCCCATCCACCATTCGTAGAACCCTTACCAACGGTTCTGACACCTGGACATAAAAAATTTAACAAAAATCAGCGAATTGCAATATCTGAAAATTAAATAATAAATCATCAATCGAGATTTAGAAACTTACATTGATGATCTCCTCCATTAGCTTGCCAAATCTAACATCAAACACAGCCTTCACAACCTTCTCTGCTTCAGGCTTCTTGGCATAAGGGCTCTCCAACCATTTCTCACTCACAAACATCCGCTTAAGGTTGGGCAATGTGGTTAATATGCTTTGCAAGTTGAGAAAATTAGTAGCAAAGCGTGTGACCCCTGATCGCACGAAATCCTTACCATCAGTGTGCT
This sequence comes from Thuja plicata, assembly GCA_018584345.1. Lineage (NCBI taxonomy): Eukaryota > Viridiplantae > Streptophyta > Pinopsida > Cupressales > Cupressaceae > Thuja > Thuja plicata. The sequence goes on from MU224219.1 coordinate 101,308, forward strand.
CTCTCATAAGACTCAGGACCCATGTGTGATTGTAGATGTACTTTGTGATACTCCTTCCATCTTCAACCACCTTATGCACCCAACTCAGTTTCCCTAGGTCCTCAAGGAGCAAGTCAAGACAATGGGCAGCACAAGGGCTCCAAAATAATGTGGGATGCCTATCCATTAGAAGTTTACCGGCTGCCACATATGCAGCTGCATTATCAGTCACAATCTGGATGACATTACTCACTCCCACTTCCACCACCACCTCATCTAACATGTTGCACAAAGTCTCTGCATTTTTCACTTGTTCAAAGGCATCAACTGATTTTAGAAATACTAACTGTCCCCCTGAAGCAACAAGAAAATTGATGAGCGTCCTATTCCTTCCATCTATCCACCCATTAGATATAATAGTGCAGCCTCTCTGTTCCCAAACTCTTCTTTGCTCTTCCACAAGTTGATGAATGCTTTGGACCTCATACTGTAACAACGGCCCACTCACCTCATAACGAGTTCAGGCCTTGAACCCCTTACCAGACACGGTCATTGCAGCGACCAATTGATCCCAATATGGACTACTTAAAGCATTGAAGGGGATATCGTTATAGTACAAAAATCTTGCAACTGCCACCTTTGTCTTCGCATGCATCTCCTTGATCCATGCAGTGCCTTGTAATTCGGGTTGAGCACCAGAAGTATTACGTGGAACCCAAAAGTCTGATACATGTCTGCTCACATTTCCCGATCCTCGTATCCATGGCCCAATAGAAGAAGCCCCTACATCTGTTTGTGACCATGTAGAACTAAAATCCCCCAATGGGGATGCCATGGCCTCTGATGTCCTCTTTTTTGTTGCCTTTTTTTGTGCACATGCTTCAAGGCTTGCCAAAGCCTCCCTTGTAGCCTCTTCCAAACAGTCATCACACAGTGTAACATCATTACATGGAATCTTTGCAAGGTGATATTTCAGTCGGCTTATGCCCCCAGTCATCTCCTTAGGGCAATGGCTACATTTGACATATCCTCAATTTCTTCCTGGTGTCCCATGTTTCCACAAAGGATCCCTTGTTCTGCCACTAGCCATCTTGTAAAGAAATAAGTAGACTTAGAGAACCTAGCAAAAAATAGACGATTAATAATTAGAAAGCATATAATGAATAACACTTTAGTACAGTTATAAACCTATAAAAATTAAAGAATCAAATCTATATTTATTATTTAATATTTACTGATATATATTCATGAATCGTAAATACTAAATATGTATTAATTATTCTATATTCATAAATTTACAAATATATGTTCATTGTTAATAAATATTTATTAATCACAATTTATATTCATAAATTTTTAAATACAATTTTATAAATTTATACTGTTTATTAATAGTAAATGCTGAATATAAATTCATTATTAAAATTTCATATTAAATCTATGTTAGAAAGTTTCATATTAAATATATATAATCATTTATAGTTAATTGTTATATTATATAATAATATATTACAAATATATATTACAATGCTACATAATAGTTAGTTGTTAAATAATAAAATTTAAAAAGACCTGCAATTTTTTAAAAACGTCTGGTTGAAAAAAGCATAACATACCTGTCATCCACCTCTTTGTTCTGTGCATGGATGGTTGACTTGCAGTCGCACAGTATAGGACTCCAGACCCGTCGTAATCCTCCCACCTTTTCACTCTGTGCACTGTGGAAAAGATGGATGTCGTCGCGCATCTAATATACTCCCGTAGTCCAGACTCCAACCTAAAATGTTTCGCAATAATATAACCCTAAACCATAGTCACAAGCCTCGGACTCGCCTCGGACTCGGCAAGGCCGGATCGGCCTCGGACTCGGCCTCGGCGGCCGGACTCGGCAAATCGAAAAACCCAAGAAATTCAAAGATTTTTAAGGATTTA
>MU224219.1:110441-142502 GCA_018584345.1 Thuja plicata
TTATAATTAATGGGAAGAGGCATGTCCTTTCTTATAAATAATAATGAATAGACATGTCCCATGAAGGGACATGTCTCTCCTAGCCTCATTCCCAATATAAACGAAAGAGAGATTGTTGCATTTGGAAAAGACATACAACATAGAGTGCCATTACATTTGCAGCTATCCTAAAACTTAACACCTCAGTTGCAGTGATGACCCTTGGCATCTTTGTTGATCAAGTATTTAGAGATTTGCTGATTATAGAGAATCAGGAGTTGATAGAGGTGGACCCTTGCTATTTTTAGTAAGGCAGTTGGATGTGCAGTGGAAACATTGGTTGACCTCCAAGTTCAGACGGAACAGAGAGATAATGAGTTATTAAGGGGATATTAAAGTTTATAATGGCATTAATGGTATTAATCTAAGTTGCCGGTTCGGATTCCGGTTCGAGATTCGGGTTTGAAATTCGTCCAAAAATTTTTTGGGCTAGGTTCGATTCGTTTTGGGTTCGTCTGTACAAGTTTTTTTTTAATACATATATATATATATATATAAACATATGCAGCAGCAAATAAGTTCATACATTACTATGCATTCAGTTTCATAGTCCACCCACAGTTCGAAGCCTAAAAACGTAGCATTCACGAATCAAAGTCCACCCAAATGCTAAAACGTAGCATTCAGTCCACCCACACTCCGCTCCAGTGAGGAAAGACATCTTCCTAGTAAAAAACGCAGCTGCATACAAAAACGCGGCTGCATACAAAAGCGTTTCACCAAAAGTCTTAAACACTGCATACCAAAAAAAAGCGGCGCTTTAGGGTGTAAAGCGAAACAAATAAATTAAAAACCAATAAAAAAAAGCGTTGAAAGTCAAACTAATTGGAAAATCCCGCAAATTCGACCTAATTTCGTCAAAAAGCGTTGAAATTTGTTCTGGGTCCGCCTGCTGTTTTGCAAATTCGTTTTAAATGCCTACAAATTCGTCCAGGGTTCGTAATGACAAATTTGGAATGAATTAAACAGTCAAATATCGAATTTGAGACGAATTCGAATCGAACCCGAATTTGGACCGAACTGAATTTCGAATTTCGGGTTTTCTAGACGAATCCAATAACTTAGGTATTAATGATTGATGGTTATATTATAAAGTTATCATTTAACTTTATAAAGTGACTTTTAAGTGTGGGCCATTATATACGATTAAAAGCTATGCCTTTATCACGTTATAACCTATGGTTGACAACAAGAGCAATTATAAAGTCATTTTACTGAAAGAGGCCAAATGACTTTAAGTTGTGGCTTTTAAATAACATTTATTAACGGAGGTCAATTATTTAAATGTTTTCCTAAGTCAATGTGAGCACATGGAAAAAAGGAAATGCATTTAATGAATTAAAAACAAAAGCAAATGCAACAAAAGCTAAGTAGCTTATAAGTTATGAAAAGTGTATTGAAGAAGCTAGGCTCGATTTCTCTTTGGCAAATATAAAAGACATTTGAGGAGAAAATTGATTCATTCTACCTGGTCATTTGGTTTTGATGAAATTGGTGAAGGGAATTGTGATAAGGGTTTGGAGTTTCAGACTTGAAGAATTGGTAATTCTTCTGAGTTTTTCAGCACTTTGAGGTGGTTAAATGTCTATTGAATTGTGCCATGCTTTGGTCTCGTCTAGAGGCCAAGATTGATTCAATTGGTTCCAAAAATTAGTGAGTAGAAGCTACATTTTATTTCAGAAATTTTTTGTAAGGGCAGAAGCTTAAGTATATTGCAGATCGCAGCAGTAGTAAGGAGCTGCGTTTACAATAATTGGCAGCAGCTGAGTTCTACAGAGGTTGCGATGTTAATTAGAGGAAGCAGTTTCAACACAAAAGGCTGTGTTAGGGAGTTTTAAGGCACGTAAGGGTTGTAAAGTGCCTCCATTTGATACTTCCAGCTTTGGCGTCAAGAATGCATGAATTTGTGAAGGCTGCAATTCAGACTGGAATAATCAGCAGTACTTGCATTTAGAATTCCAGGTTCCATAGTTTGCATTCAATAATTTATAGTTGCAAGAAATTGTTATTGTATATTTTGCAATTGGTAATTAGCAATAAAGATTGCTTGATGCATAGTTGCCTAGATTTTGAATTCCAAATTTTCAAGCATTGTTTTATTTTAGTAATTCCATATATTGTCAAAAAATCCAAAAAAAAACAAATATCTTGGAAAACACAAAAAATTGCAAAAACAATTTCATTCGAGGCAGTTGAAATCAGTGATAGAACCATCGGGATTCTGACAGTGGTATCAAAGCGGTTTCCTACCATCCTGCAGTGTTGGGTTTTGTTTAATGCAGCCACAGAGGTTTTAAATAATAAAATAAAATTTTAGAATATTCATACAAATGGCAGTTGTTGCAGTCATTGAAATAATCACGAGATTAATTAAACAAGGAAATCAGATGAAGGTTACACCACGGGATGAAATGACTGTCATGAGGGATGCAGTGCTTAGCATGTTTGAGGAATATAACGCTCTTCCTCAAAAGCTTAGGAAAGATATATCTTTCTACCATTTTATGGACTTTCATCCAAAGCTATATAGTATGCATGGTTCAACAAAGAAGCAATATCACAGGACAGCTCGTGACTTGTTTGCTAGAAGAATTGGTTCACGTAGTGGCAGGTGAATGGTGTCTGGCAATAGGTCCCAGGATCGAGTTTTGGATGGACATGCAACTACTTTGGTAGAAGTGTGACAATACTGTCATATCAATAGCTTCTATCTTACCAGATGAGTCATTCGTTGAGGTACCTAGTAGCACGCCCTTAGATGATGATGTGTGCACTGATGATAGCACACAAGTTGTTGATTATGAGGTGAGCGATGTTGATACATCATATTACAGTACCAATCAGCATAGTAGCGAGGTTCACTTTGTGAACAATCCTTTGTTTGAGATGGATACAACGTTGTCATATGACAATCCACTTTTTGAGGTTGATGTTGATCACTCACCTGAGTTGAGCCTGGCACAGTTTTCACCATCTGCAGACAGTCCAATTTCTTATAATAGCAGTTGGTGATGTTCCTATGTCCACGGATTATGGTTTTGAGCAAGTTGAGGATGTGGCCACACTTATGATAGCTACAGCTGCAGTTGATACAAGTGGGATGAGTGCATCTATTGAGCGGAGCGAAGAACCACATGTTGTAGCGGGTTCTCTTGTTGTGACATCCACTGCAGGTGTTGTTGGTGATGTGCCAGATGATAGAGGTTATATTCAAGACTATGGCAATCAGTGTTTGACCGAGGTGGGAGTTTTTTATCGTGAATGCATAGGGAGTAGTCATCACTTCCTTTATGATCCACACATAGAGGGTTCAGTGATGCATCGGTGTGGATTGGCTTCGAGGTGGTACCGTCCTTTGTGGGATGAGTATCTGTCATCTGCACTAGATGGGATCAGTGGCTGTAAGCTAGATCACTCGCAGAGTTAGCACATCCATGGGAGCCTAGCAGATGGATGTGAGTTAAGTTCGCTTTGGACCCGAATGATGACAGGGTTAGCACTGCAGTTTGGGCGGGTCCCATTGATTGGCTTCACCACTTCGAATATGGTGAAGTGGAGTTCAGAGTTGAGCAGCAAAAGTCTGAGGATGTTCTTCACGGCAGGCTTCTATTCTAAGTTTGGGATCCTTACAATGCATCGGGATTTCAGATAGAGCTCATTGAGGAGTTTACACAATGAGGAGTGCCTACAGCTTTTCTTTTGATCCTCCCGTGCATAACCTCTTTCAGATGCACAGTTCAGTTGCGCATGTGTTGGACAATGTGTATGACAACTCACTTTGCGTAGTGTTGGGAAGCAAGCTTTGTCAGCCTTCCGAGTTGCTTCCCTATGAGATGTACACTTCTGCGAAATCTACAGTCGGATTCGATTTAGTTGGGCAGGTTCTGTCAGTTGTACTACAGATGATGTTACAGGAGCTAGTTCGTGATCACAGGGACATTACACAGTTCTACTCTTGGCATCCGGGTGGATTGATGTGGTATTTTGTTTCTGATATTGCTTGGGGACAAGCAATTTCAAGGAGGGCGGACTGTAATGTCCCCTTTTTGAGTTGACATGGTTTGTGGTTTGGATTAACCTATCAGTGGCCCTCGTAGCCTAAGTCAATTTGTTAGAGGATCCCGGTTGGCAGTTTAGTGGGCCAATTCCCTTTCGGAGGTCAAAAGTGTTCAGGATTGCTCTTCGTTTGGGTCAGTTTGGTACACTTACTATTTATAGTAAGTCATTTATCCAACATTTCTATATTTGGCAGGGCACCTGGACCGGCCTCAGTTGCAATGATGACCCTTGGCATCTTTGTTGATCAAGTATTCAAAGATTTGCTAATTATAGCAAATCAGGGGTTGATAGAGGTGGACCCTTAGTATTTTTAGTAAGGCAGTTGGATGTACAGTGGAAACATTGGTTGACCTCCAAATTCAAACGGAACGGAGAGATAATGAGTTGTTAAGGAGATATTAAAGTTTATAATGGCATTAATGGAATTAATGATTGATGGTTATATTATAAAGTTATTATTTAACTTTACTAAGTGACTTTTAAGTGTGGGCCATTATATATGATTAAAAGTTACGCTTTTATCACGTTATAACCAATGGTTGACAACAAGAGCAATTATAAAGGTTATTTATAAAGGCATTTTAATGAAAGGGGCCAAATGACTTTAAGTTGTGGCATTTAAATAACATTTATTAACGGAGGTCAATTATTTAAATGTTTTCCTAAGTCAATGTGAGCACATGGAAAAAAGGAAATCCATTTAATGAATTAAAAACAAAAGCAAATGCAACAAAAGCTAAGTAACTTATAAGTTATGAAAAGTGTATTGAAGAAGCTAAGCTCGATTTCTCTTTGGCAAATATAAAAGACATTTGAGGAGAAAATCGATTCATTCTGCCTGGTCATTTGGTTTTGATGAAATTGGTGAAGGGAATTGTGATAAGGGTTTGGAGTTTCAGACTTGAAGAATTGGTAATTCTTCTAAGTTTTCAGCACTTGAAATCAGAACACAAAATTATAAAAATTTGCAAAACCAGTTTCATTCGAGGCAGTTGAAATCAGTGATAGAACCATCGGGGTTCTGACATTCTTCCACAAGATCATACTACCAGAGCTAGATATCTTTGCATGTATATTTTTGATTTTTTGGAACTTTATTATCTATTGTTCTTCGATGCTTTCCCTCCTTTTACTACAGATCATTCACTTGCCAAGAGTTGTTAATCAAGAAAGGGTATGTGCCTCTACCCATGTTAGTCATACCATGCAAAGAGAGGCATTGGAAGTGTTGGAATGAAGTGCCTATCATTAAGGTGTAAAAACTCTTTGATTGGAATCGCCTTACAATTATTCATGTTTGGAAATGTTTTAGAGTGATTTTTGGAGAGATTGAAATGAAGTAGCAATTGGGTGTGTTTGTATGCTTAATTCCTAAGTTTCCAGAGCATTAACAGTAGTATTTCAGTTTTGATCCAAGCAATGGACAGCAGCATTAATCTTGATTTCAAACCTGCACCAGTTTTCTTTTTCATAAATTCAAGGTATCACATTGTTGACAAAAAATGATCCTGGCTAAAGTAAACAGTAGCTTAAACATGTAGGATATTAAAATTTAATATTTTATGGTATGCGATATAACAAATTTCCTTCCATATGTTTCTCATTCAGTGGTCTTAAATGGAAGTAAATTTCAAAACCATACGATGCTAATAATACATGTCAATTAAGAGAGCATCATCCATGTTCATTCATTAATACTACACATCCTATACATCCTTCCACATGGCAACACTTTAGGATTCGTCCAATATAACTTAATTCACATATTTAACAAATTATCACCTTTCGTTCAAGCCTCCCAATATTGCTCATTGCCTCCTCCACTTCTTCTCTAGCTGTAGCAACTTGTTTGTTAGCTTGTAGCCTTTCATGCTTCTCTTTTTCAAGCGCACCCTTGAGCTCATTCAATGATATAGTCATCTCCCCAATTTTTTCCATATTTCCCACTGCTTCCCTGAAAAAATTATGTCAAATGATTATTGATGGGTTATTATAGACATGTGAGTTTGCTAAATTCTTATTTAAATATTCATGGACACTACATGGCATCTCTTTTTCACCTAGAAGTTTTCTAAATCGACATGCACGTGAGGTAAAAAATAGATCACTAATGCAAGTATTGATGCCTTAGATACCGTAATACAAAAAAGCACACAGATTCTTTGAATAGAATTTACTCTGCATTTTACATATCAGAAAACAAGGCAAACTGTTTAAACTCTAAAATAGAATAACAAATGGCCAATTCACAATGAATCAACCAATTTGGATACTTTTGGAACAAAGGAAAAATCCAAAAGAGTTACAAGGCAATCTGTTAACCCTTACCAGAGACATTTGAAATCAATGATATACTATGAAAGACTGAATTTGCACTGACAAAAATAAAAAGATATTCCCATAACTAAAAGCCCTCTGTTGCAAGTAGCTGCAGATGCATAACAATGCATGCAAAACTTACATATACTAATCAACTTCTTGGTTAGAAGGAACATGATACAAGAAAGATCCAGAATAGTCAATGGTAGAAGATACAACCCACAAGAACCCACTCAGGATGTTCCATACAAAAATCCCAAGGTACCCAAGTCATGGCATATGGCCAGCCATTTCTATTCAATAAATCCATTTGCCACAGCATGACGCAGACTAGCTATGCAGAAATCTGTCACCTAATACCTTTGCAAGTTTGTCTTGAACATTGTGAGTCACTATTGACAGACATCTAATGTCCACCTCTAGATAGTGAAATTGTTTCATGGTCAATAAAATAAATAAATAGAGAAAATATTGTTCCAGCAGTGGAACCCAGCAACTTTGGTGCTATTACTATTCGGCTTAAAGGCTCTTCCCAACAATATGCAAAAATCTTACGCTGCCTCCTATGTGGAAAACTAGTATTTAGTGCCAAATGCAGTCATCACTTTGGTCATTGCTTCCATCTGGGAAAATGATCCCCATGCAAAAAATTTCCAACCTAAAGATTGAGTACTTTTAAAGTATGTGAGTCCTTTAGACATGAGTCATGAAGTAAAAGAGTGATACATTGCTGATTGCTTGGTTACCTGCTAGTTTCATCACATATTTTCCATTACAAGGAATCCCAGAGTCTGGATATTTGTAGACTGCCTTGTCACATATATGCCTTCTCCTTTCTTCTATTGGGGTCATAATTGCTGAATGTCTTTGCAAAATCCCTTTACACCTCTATTAGCAAATTGTGAATTAGAACTTCTTGCATAATGAATCTGCTTAACACTTAACCCAGCACCATCACACACAGAGTTTAATGATGAAATACAATATGCTTGCCTTCACTATGATCTGCTTCCACTCTTGTAGCTTCTCTTTCCTATGAAAAGGACTTGGGCTACAAATTCTTTTTAAAATTGTTGAATCCCAAATTAAATTGGCAATATGTCAACTTAGAATTAATGTATATTTAAAATCATAATTCACCTCCTCCTACAACTTTTCACCTTAATCTTGCAACATTAAAAAAGAACGAGAACGGCTTCTTCCAAGATTTAAAAATAACATTAAAAATAATACAAAATTTGAAACCTATAAAAAAAAATCATATGATTCTGCAGATATAAACAATCAAAGAAAAAATAAAATAAGAAATAATGTAAATAGGAACATAATAGCCAATTTTTACAAATGTTTAGTCATTGTATCATGGAAATTCCATCATTTCACAGGGTCCATTTCCTTTTTATCTTCCATTGCATTAACACGTGCATAATAACTATGCCACCACAGATGTAAAAGTTCAAAACTCATCTCAAACCTCTGTAGCAACTCTAGAATCTGTAATCAATTTTTTAAAGGCTTTTTTATATCTGTCAACTACTTCAACATCCATATATGGTGTTGTCCTATTTGTAGTGCCAACATGCCAGCATGGTAGTACTAAGGGTTCAAAGCATATGCCAAAAGTTGCAAAGGAGGAGTCATTTTCTCCCACCAATTAGTGATGATCTCATATATCTATTTGTAAAAAATCAAAGGAATCTTGCTCTTTTGATATAAATAAATCTCTGACCTAATCTACCATTGTAAGATGTTGCCCAATATTCGCTTATTCATGTCACAATGATGGATAAGGTTGTATATCGATTTAAGTTATCGGGTTCCCCTGTTTGAGGCCGAGATCCAGTTCCAATACCAACTGGATTCTAGTTACGATTATGTTCTCCTTGGGGTTCGACCAAAGTTCCTGTGGACCATATTAAATGCAATTCCATTTGCATATATGAAATGGGCAATATGTCAATATCCTCTCAACTCTACAATCTAATGCTTTCTTGAAAAGTTCTCAATTCCTCATTTTCTGACCCTCCAAATGTCCCTGAAGTTAATTATGGATGCAAAGGGGGTCTATTTAGAGCTGAATTTTCCTTTGAAGCTTGAACATGATTATGAGCTTCATCTTGTTCCTTTTTGATATCTTACAATTTTTGCAAGAGAACCACTTCCATGGACAACCATCAACATTTGGACCACCAAAGGAGCCTACTAACCTTGGTATAGGAACCTATATACTCTTTTAAGTATTCGTGACATTTCCACATGTAACCTCCACCCCACCTAGAATTTTGTCAACAATGCATTTCCACAACAGAAATTTAGAATATGGTTTGATCCACTTGTTATTGTTTTCTGATTCTCTGACATTACATGATGATGCCATGATTAATATCCTCAATCTTGTAATAATCCAACTGGTAATGATTATAAAACAGAAATAATTATAAACTGATTTAAGTATCTAATTTTGATAGATTATAAAATATTTAATATTCAATAGTTTATATTTAATTTTTTTTAGTTTATATTTAATTTTACAAGGATATGCAAAAATAAAAAAATAATTCAACACAACTTTAACATTTACATTTAAATCAATTCTAAAATAGAATAAAATACATATTTGATATTATTATTAACTAAAAATATATTTATGGATTAAATATTCTTTGTTTTAAATTTCATTTTCAAGACTTGTAAAATTAAAATTTAAAAATAATTCCAAATAACTTCAGACTTACAAATTTAAATTTAAATTAATTTTAAAATAAAATAAATATTTGTTAATATTATGATTATCAATTAAAAATGTATTTATATATTTAACAATCATTAATCCAAATTTTATTATTTTTAGATTGTAGGAATCGGGTAGCCCCTGCTATAACTTGCAGTGTGCAGGGTAAACATTTTAAAGCAATTGATGAAGGCAAGACACGCACTCTGGTACGTGGCCAAGGGCAACTAGGCCTCATGACCTCGTGCCTAGCACAGGAAGCTCTCACCAATCAAGCCAATCCCCTCTTCATTTAAATTTAATTTTACAAGAATATTTAAAAATCAAAATAAATAAAAGTACAGACTTCTACATTTAAATTTAATTTTAATTTTAAAATAAAAATAAATAAATATTTGTTAACATTATCAATTAAAAATATATTATAATTTTAAAATTCAAATATAAAAAATGAAAAAACTTTACATCAGAAGGATGTCGTCTCTAATCACTCTATTAGGGCTAGGGGTACCTTCAATAGTATGGTGGGCTTTCTCCTAAGGACCATTCCTCTTGCCGGCGGCGACAATATGATGCAAGTGCCCGAGATGCTATGTCGTCATCTTGGTCAAGCACGAGAACTTTTGTTTCTGTCACAATGGCTCTTTCTTGGGTACAAACATAATCAACTTCAAAGACTTGGGCTTTCTCAGAGGAAGACGAGAGGCAGTTTGTTGGTGGTCACCTTGATGGATGACATTTTCATTACAATTCCATATTTTTACAACAGCTTAGGTACTTAGTATTTCACAAAATATCGACAACCCAATTCATAAAATATCCCCTATTATCTAAATTAACAATACCCAAAAAAATTTGGAGTTACAATTCATGAACTTACAAGTATGATATGTCTTGAAACCCTTGAATAAACTTCACAAATCTGCTCATAAATGCTTTGAAATCTGATCAATAATGCTTATAAATGAATTTCTTTATTGATGATTATTATATATATATATTCTCATTCATATAGATATTTATATATACATAATTTGAGACATACATATATATATTATGTGAATTCTTAATTAAAGCATCCTTGTGTAATTCTGGATTTCTTTTATGGATAAATCTAAAACTATGATTTTATAATCAACATTAATGTTTGTACATTAATATGTTCCCTAAAGATGAGATGGATACCATATAGAATGAATCTTATATTCATTAGAGATGGATTCCTATTTCTGGAGGGGGCTAGAGAAAATTGTTATAGTTTCCCTAGTCTCGAAATTGTTATAATCTCATGTAGGCAGTATATATACTGATAGCCAATCATACGCATATGTGTAGGCTTGGATAACGTCTATCGTTTCCAAGAGATTCTTAGGGGCAGTGCTCTATGGGAAGACATGTCGATAGCCCGGTTGTTTAGAGTGGATCTTATATCCCTCAAGCCGCGAATCGGGAATTCTGTGAAGTCCGACCTAGAGGCAGCTCTTAGGATCAAATCCCCCTCACTAACATAAAATATAGAGGCAATGGTTACTTAGGAGCAGAGCTCTATGGGAAGACGTGTCGATATTCCAGATTGCTTAGAATGGATCCCATTTCCTTCAAGCAGCGAACCTGGAATCTTGTGAAGCCCAACCTAGAGGCAGCTCTTAGGATCAAATCCTCTTTACTAACTTCGAATATAGAAATGAAGAGTTGAATATTATATGTTATCTTCTACTAATGATGGTTTTGCAGGAAATTCATGTAAGGAGAATAAGAAGGAATATTACATCCTTGCAAATATAACAATCTATCCATACCTTATTGTGGAAGATCCATCAAGACTAGTGAAGGTTGTGATCATCCTTGATAGGCTCTGAGAAATTGTTACAGGTATGTCTTTGTATCTTACCTCTAATCAATCACGCTTCAATTCCAAATCTCTACAAATGGGGTCAATGGTGAGCTCTATATGAATCCGCTTCTCACGTAGAGTTGAGTTTCCATCCAACCTACGAAGTTGCAAGGGTTTATGTCCTTGGAAATGGTTGTCACTGACACCAGCAATGGAGTAATCTCAAAAGATAAGTAATCACATAACATAACATTGGAGAAGGTCGAAGCTCCTTTATAGACTTCTCAAACTGAAGGTGAACCTCCACATTCAATGTACGATTAAACATACCTAACTTTATTTCGTCCTTATAAAGTCACTTTAATAATATTATTTTATAACATAAAGTAATTTTAATAGTACAAAAACCCATAAATTAATATCCCATTTTCTTATTTCTTCACCAATATAAATGACGTGACCAGCATATGATCCCTTATGTCTTCTAATCAGGCTATCAACATGTGGAAAATAGGATAATCAACTCTCGTGTGATCACTGAAGAGAAGGGGACATTACAAAGAATACACTCAAATTAAAACCCTTGAATTCCAAAATTACTTCAATCCTCAAGCATTCCAAAAACCATGTGTGTGTTTATCTAAAATGGCATGAAAGTTTTTCCCAAAAGAAATCATATCCAACAAATGACACATTCAGCAAATGACAACAAAAGGGGGCAAACACAATCCATTTTCTCAAATGGCATACTCAATCTAGAGTCAATAACCACATCCAAATAACATGGAACAAAACAAAGAACATAACTTAACAAACATCTTTAAGGGGTCCAAAATGAGGGATGTTACACCAAACACCTTAACATTTAGTCTTTTAATCTAGTTGCAAATCACTAACACATTTGCCACTTTTTGGGGTCTTAGGTGAAAAGCATATAGGAAATACTAAGGGGGCAAATTAGTATTTTAAACTTTTAAAACATGAACCCCATAAAACGAGAAGTAGAATAAAGAGAGCAAACAAGAACACCAAATTTCACGTGGAAAATCCTTTGGGTAAAAAACTACAACACATCAATAGCTTTCATTAACGAAATGCACACCAACCCAAATTACATAAGTGAGCAACAAATCACAGAGAACACCAACTCTCGTCGAAGCACCAACTCGGATTAGTTGAGGCACCAACCTCAATTTTTGCACAAACTCAAAAGCACTGAAACTAAAATAACACCTTTCACAATACACTCTTATAATAAATCAGCAACCTTTTTCTCATTGACTGCACATCAAAAGTATTTGACTCCCACTATTCAACCCTTTCAAACCTTTATTAAGGACTCGAGGGAAAAGGAACCTCTCATTTCAAACTCCAACGTTAACGCTCAGACCTTTGCACTAAAGATAGTAATCTTAGACCAAGAACAATACTGGATAGCTATTGTAAGTCTATATGATCTTGTTCGATTCCCACCCTCATGCAGATCCATTCCATAACATACAACTCCACCAAAGAATACCACCCAGTCACAGCCAAAGAAATTATCGCACACACCTAACAATGCAAAAACTTTTTTATTAAGAGAACGGCTCCATCACGCTCAATGGTTTCCAAACACTATCATGGTTGACTCATTACATCAAAATGACACAAAAAAAGGCTTTCACTGAAACACAAAGCTACGACATAACTTACAACACACTATGTGAATGAAGATTGTGCAAAAATATATGTAATTTGCCTCAAGCATGGCCACTTCCAAACTAAAGCGATGGTAATTCCCTGATCTCTAGAAAATACAAATCACTTCAATGACTCTTAACTTACCCCATTCAAGAATGCAGCTTGATTCAATCACCACACCAATTAAAAACTTTTTTCCTTCTTTTTCACCAAGCACACTGCAAGAACTAAAAAACATATCCACAGAACAATTTGTCTTATTCCAATCTGAAGCAGAACACATGTTTTCTTCCCATAAGTCTTTCTCACTGCCCAATCAATATGTGTAGCTCACATATACTAAAAAAAACGTTACACACACTACAAGTTGCCCCACCACAAAAAGGTGTTACAAAATTGTCATAAGTTGCCTCACTTAAGCATAGGTGATAAAATTAATGAATTCGTTCCCAAACAAAAATGCGAGACATTTAAGATTGTGTGGAGTTAATATTCGATGGAACAATACTTAGATTTGTCGTCATACACCAAAAGCCAACATTTATAAAATCCATTGAAGTCAACCTATCAATAATCAAACAATGACATGGCATATAATCTGACTTGGCATAAGCAAGTAGGACAAGCAGACAACCAACTAGCTCAAGAAAGCAACCAAGTAGCTCAACCAGACAACCAAGCAACTCAACCAAGTAACCAAGTAGCTCAAATAGGCAACCAAGTAGTTGATGAAGATCTGATGAATAATCGGCAGCTTGATAAGCATTTCATTCCAATTCTCTATTACTTTGAGTAATCCTCCATAATTTATATGACCTTGATCATCAAACTTTGACATCAATGACCAAATACTCAACACTGTAGAATGGTTATTGGTCCACAATGTACAACACAATACAACATATATTCAGTGATACCAACAAGACATTTACCAATAATACAATTATTACCAATACCAATGAAATGCACAGAACACCATACCAAAATACCAAGATGGCGAGGAAATGTTTATTCTATATTTATTACCAGCAAAACCATCAATCCAACATCCATATTCCAAAGTTCTTATATAAGGTTGGTTGGTTGGGAAAACCAACGGACGCATCCCCTCGCTTTCTAACTACCCTCTCTCGACAAAGCATAACTAATTCTAATTACAATATTACTTTATTACGTACTACATATATCCCCCCCAAAAAAGAAGTCGTCTTCCAGACGACTACCCAACAGAACTAAAAGGAAAATCAGACTTCAAGAAGTAGGATGTGAAGACATCCCTGGACTTGAGGCTCGTATGTGGAGGCGTAAGAGATCTCGTTCAACAACCTTCTGTTTGGCCCGAACTCCTTGGAGTACATGCAACGCATCCCTCTTCTTTTCTTCTGCTGCTGCTAATTTCTCTCCTTCCCAAACAGTCCTTTCTTCTTTCCATTCCCTTTTCCTTTGCTTTGTCAGTTCCTTTTCCAAGTATGTCCTTCTAAATGCTACCTCCATTTCTGCAAGTGTGTGTAGGAGGGGTGGCTGGTCCCCTGCGAAAGGTATGGTACAGCGGGTTGTCCAGCTTTCAACTAATTCCTCCTGCCTATACCCACTTTGCTGAAGTAGTCTCCAATCTGTATGGCATTTCCCCTTCATGAATGTTGCCAAGGATTCCGCTGCTCTGACTATTGCCTCTAGGTTTTGCTTCTTGGCCTGTTGTATAATATCCTTGGTAGTATGTTCCATAGCTTGTAACTCTCTGAGAAATCTTTTTGTTGTGTCTTCCAATGAGAGGGCCTCAGAAAGTCCCACTTGCACATTTAGCATTTCTATTACGTCTTCCCTTTCTACCTCCAAGGGGGCCGGCGAGGGTGGAGGTCCCATCCCAACTTCTTCAAGCAATCTATCTGCCTCTTCTAGTACTACATCCTCAACCAATATATCCTCCCCTAGTGTGTCTTGATTTTCAATGTTGGGTTCTTCCCCGTACTTTTCATGTTGTGCATCCATTTTTCCGGCGGGTTGTACCACCAAGGCAAGAGGGTGTGCTACTTCTATATCTTGCGGTGTGTGTCGTCTTATCTTGTGTCCACATTTTTTCTAACACCTGAGATCTATCACCTTGGCATGACTCTGTTGATCTGTAGGAAGCAAGTTTTCTACTCCTGGCAAGGAAAGTCGTGTTGCCCCCCATTGAGGAACCTTCTGTTGTCTGCCTTCCTCCTTTGTACTGCCCTCTGTGGCACGATCATCTGCCCGTGTACTAGGCATGGTACGGATGCCTTCCTCCATACTAGTAGTGGTACGTCCCTCCTGCGTACTAGGCATAGTACAGACGCCTTTCTCTGTACTAATAGTGGTACTTCCCTCCTGCGTACTAGGCATGGTACGGATGCCTTCCTCTGTACTAATAGTGGTACATCCCTCCTTCGTACTAGGCATAGTACGGACGCTTTCCTCCGTACTAATAGTGGTACGTCCCTCATGCATACTAGGCATGGTACGGACGCCTTCCTCTGTACTAATAGTGGTACGTCCCTCTTGCATACTAGGCATAGTACGAACGCCTTCCTCTGTACTAATAGTGGTATGTCCCTCCTGCGTACTAGGCACGATACGGATGCCTTTCTCCTTACTAATAGTGGTACGTCCCTCCTTCGTACTAGGCATAGTACCGGCGCCTTCCTCCGTACTAATAGTCGTACGCCCCTCCTGCGTACTAGGCATGGTACGGATGCCTTCCTCCATACTAATAGTGGTACATCCCTCCTGCGTACTAGGCATAGTATGGACGCCTTCCTCCGTACTAATAGTGGTACTTCCCTCCTGCGTACTAGGCATAGTACGGACGCCTTCCTCCGTACTAATAGTGGTACGTCGCTCCTGCGTACTAGGCATAGTACGGACACCTTCCTCCGTACTAGTGGTGGTACATTCCTCTTCCGTCGCACCTGTGGGATGACCTGGTATGTTCCTCTTCCTTCGGATGTGTTGCTTGTACCATGTTTTGAAAACTCGTACGCTTACCTCCTTTGTACCCGTGCCTGGACTTACCTCCACCTCCTGCACGTCCACCGCAGGCCTATTTGTGTTTATTGTCTGCAGCTTAGCCTCCTTGAATTCCAGGTTCTTCTCCTTGCTAAATATACCCTCCCTATACTCCTTATAACCTTCTAGATACTTTTCTTCTGATTCAAATTCTTGGATTTGCAACATATTACATTCTGGCTAGAATACTTCATCGTCTCCCATCTGCCAGTGAAACAGGTCGTTGCGAGAGCATGTTTCATCTTCTGAGCACTCCCCAAGCCGTAGTATTCCTTCTTCGTTCGGTTCTACTCCTTCATCCTCTCCTTCTGTCTCTGAATCAAATGCCATATCCTGACTTACAACCTGATTCTTTAGATCAATTGTGTACTTTCGGCCGTCTACTTCTATGGAAAGGGTATTTCTCTTCCAATTATGGGTGGCCTTTGCTGTGACCAGCCATCCTCTTCCCAACAATGCATCATATCCTTTCTTTTCCAGGGAAATCACCACAAAGTCCAAGAGAAACTGTTGTGTACCAATTGCTACCTCTTGTCCCATCAGAGTTCCTATCGGCTTAATTCCATGTTGGTCTGCACCCACCACTTGGAATGTGGGTGGCCAAAGTGTAGGTTTCCCTAGCGCTTTCCAAGTTTCCTCAGGTAGGACGTTCACGCCCGACCCTCCGTCCACTATAGTATTTGAGTTTGCATCCCATTATCTCAATTTCTACAACTGCAGGTGTACTCCCCATTCCTATGGTGAATAGGGTGTTGGTCTCTTTTTCAGCTTGTGCTTTCTCTTTCTTCTCCTCCTTGGAGGGTACCTCTTTGCTACTTATTCCTTGTGTTATTGCTACCAGTAGCTAAGGTAACGTTTCTAATAGGTCCAAGATTTTCACAGGGATGGTGGTTTCCAGTACTTGTTTCATGATGCTAGGTACTGGCCGGTTATTTGGAGATTTAGTGGTACTTCCTCTTCCTCCCTCTAGCATGCCATTCCTGGCTTCTTGGAACCTTTTTCTCTCTGTAGACATGTCGGGGTATGCAAGTTTCCTAGTCTGCATTCTTGTGATAGCAAATGCTTCCTTCTCCGACTCTGCAATGTCAAGCCTATTCACCCCCTTTTGTCTGGGGCAATTGACATCCTCATGATTTCCTGGTCCACACCATTTACACAATATCCCTTCACTCTGTCCTCCTCCGCTCTGACAGTCTCGCGCAAAGTGTTCCCACTCATTACATCGCCTACATTGAATCATGGGCCTTCCTTTAGAGTCGTACTGGATTGCCCTCCGAGGTGTGTTGTTGTTACTGTTATTGTTGTTGTTGTTATTGCTCCCCCGTCTATTGTTTCGGTACCCTCTAGGTGAGGCTTCTATGTTTGTGTTTCGTGGAGAGGTGGCCGGTGGTGTGGATTGTTCTCCTTGGGTAAAAAATACTTGAGCACTCCGTGCCTTAAGATTGTAGGGGCAATCCTTCATTGTGTGGCCTAGCACTTGACAGATATCACAAAAAGCTTTGCTCGGGCACATTCCTTTAGTATGTCCCTCCTCACAATCTGTACACTAAAGTTCCCTCCCCTCTCTTTTTTCCTCCTTACTTCCAGTAACTTCATCAACCGCATCATGTCTTTTCTCAAGGCCTGGATGGTTTTGGACTCATCCCCACTATCTTCTGAGCTCTCGCTTTTGCTTCCATGCTTCTTAGCTTTGGAGGTTTTGTTTTCACTTTCGATGTCCATTGCTCGAGTGCATGCCTCTCCAAAGGATGATGGTGGTACTATCTTCATTTTCAGCTTTAGGGACGGGGTTAACCCTTCAATGAACCATCTTTTTTTCAATCCGTCAGCAGGTTTTTTATCCAATTTCCCTATCAGCTCCTTTCATCTCTTGCTATAACCCCTAACTGACTCGTTTTTGCCTTGTCTGGTATTGTAGATTTTCGTGACTATCTCATTGTCATCCTGTAGTAGTCTGAATTCCTCCTCAAAGGCAGTACGAAGGTCTTTCCATGTGGTTTTCTGAACAACCTCCAAATCTGTGTACCATTCAATAGCGATCCCTCTTAGTATGGCAAGGAAGGCATTTAACCATTCATTTGTATCATTTTCTCCATTGGCCTGCCATATGGTGATACACATTTTACAGTGTCGGGCCAGGTCATCAGACCCTTCTCCAGTAAATCTCGAAAGTTTCTACTTGACTACTGCCATTCTTCTCCCTCCTACCGGGACACTTCCTCCTGTCGGGATGACACTTCCTCCTGGTGGGACGCTTCCTCCTAGTGGGATGCTCCCTCCTGGTGGGACACTTCCTCCTGCCGGGATGCTCCCTCCTAGTGGGATGCTTCCTCCTGTCGGGACGCTCGCTCCTAGTGGGATGCTTCCTCCAGAACTAGTGCTCTCTCCTCCTTGTGACTCATGTGTCTAGGTGGAGTGAGGCGTCTCTCGGTACTCTCTGTGGGCAGGTGTTTCAGGATTCTCTCCTCCCTTCAATGTTTCTGAAATGGCCAAGTTGGCTATTCCTTGTATGGTGTTTTGGATCAAGCTTTCCTCAAGTTGTCTTTTGCTTAGAGATTGGTTCCCCAACTCTCATAAGCGGCGACGTCTTGCTTCCTGTTGTTGTTGGCCAAGAATCCGCACTCCGGCTTCTTCAGTTTCTTCTCCAGGCCTGCATTTAGGATATTTGTTTGGAAGCAGGGGCATGAATTTATAAAGTGGACCAAATGTCTAGCCAGGAGTCGAGGAACTCCGCAAGGTAGATCCTACACACTGGTGGTACCAAATTAGTCTATACCGTGGTAATATGGAACCGCTCTCTCGGCTTCCCTTTCCACGTACCGCACTATCCAGGCTACCCCCCTCGTGTCTTGATCTTTCCTTGGTATTCCCTCCTCTGTACTATGACCTCCAGGTCCGAACTTAGGCAGCGGCGCCAAAATGTAGAATGGTTATTGGTCCACAATGTACAGCACAATACAACATATATTCAGTGATACCAACAAGACATTTACCAATAATACAATTATTACCAATACCAATGAAATGCACAGAACACCATACCAGAATACCAAGATGGTGAGGAAGTGTTTATTCTATATTTATTACCAGCAAAACCATCAGTCCAACATCCATATTCCAAAGTTCTTATATAAGGTTGGTTGGTTGGGAAAACCAACGGACGCATCCCCTGGCTTTCTAACTACCCTCTCCCAACAAAGCATAACTAATTCTAATTACAATATTACTTTATTACGTACTACATCAACATAAGGCAAAGTAAGCCTATGGTTTGGCAAAACAAAAAGTGCACCAAGATTCAAAAATCACATTTCATCTCAATGTGGTGGAGAAAACAACGGAGTTTTCCATTAAAAGGTGCACTCAGATCTGATTCAAACATAGGTGGAGATCACTTTGAACCTCTACAATTTTCATAATGTTTAAGCACAGAAAATTGATGGTAGAGACCTCCAATGCGTGTACCCAGCTATACAGTGTTCACTAAATGTCACTTCCATACCCTTGCCCAATGGAATTTCTGATTTCTTAAGCTCCTTACTGATCTGCTCTATCATTCTCTGCTCTTGCATGCCATTTTGAATTCCACAATGCCATCATTTGTTTTAATGGACTTGTTGATGATTACTTCACTCTACCCAACAAAAGTTGGTGGCAGAAAAGACCAGGAGATGACAAGCTTTTGCAAACTGACTGGGAAGATCACAAACTGAATGGATTAACACAAGGCCAAGGATCAATTGATGACAATAACAAACAATAGGGAGTGTGAATGTTGTGACTTTCATATGGGTGCCAACAATTAAAAATTGGGGGTGTAAAAGGCTTATATGTTACTAGAATTACTAGCACATATGGTCATAAATATGCAAGACCATCTACTCTCTTGCAAAAAACCACTAGGATGATTTAAATCTTTCACCTAACATAAGGGTTGGCTACACCCACTCATTGGTAGTCTACACTAAAAGGGCAAAGCATATACTAATTATCTCTCTACATCCAAAAAAGCAATTAACCTTGAACTTTACAAGAGTAACTAGCAGTATCTGAATATATTTTACTGACCTTTTAATAGTGGTCAAGAGGGGCATATAGCTCTTCTTTTGATCCAAATTCTAATGTAGATTAAAACATCTTACACTTTAGCTTACAATTATTGGTGTTGTTCCATTTTTTTTTGACAAAGGGCCTTCTTTTTGTATGGTACATTGCTTTCATTCTAATTTTAAATACTCCATTTGGTTCTAATTCATTGTAGCACTCTGGGCTAGGTATTGTAATACGTACTTTGAGTACCACTAGCCTAATTTAGTCAATCATACACATCAAATTTCTTCACTTCCATGGTCACTTGCAAAAATTATTTGCACTTAGAATCAAATCCTGTGAAAAACTTGCATATTTCTGTAGAGACGTTTTCAGGAATGAAAAAATAATTTATTCTTATTGAAATATCATTTTGCTAATCTATCCAACTCATAGTTTGATTGTTTATTTAGCATTTTCTATATTGCCTTTATATATTATGCTCTTCCTTCCCACACTTCAGAAAGCAAATTTTGTAGTCTTACTAACCAAATTAGAGCCATCAACTAGACTTCGATTTTTGGCTACACAGTTTCCAAACACATAAAGTTTGCAATATACTAGAGCCTGTTCTAAATTGATTCCTTACTCATTTCTCAACGGAAATTAGCAAGAGGAGAAGCTTTAATGCCTGTTCTTCCATCTAGTTTTCCAAATCAGATTAGGTTGAATCATAACGGAAAGGAGCATGATTTGGTAAACTTTTTGACTACATAGAAACTAAAACTGAAAAGCAATAAATTCATTGTTATTTTAAAATTTATAAATGAATCTAGTAATTTTTTTCCCATTGATTTAAATATTTTCCGTTTAATACCTATTGGTTTAACATTATTATGTCTAATTATTTATAAATCTAAGACAACAGTTTCCACAATATGAACCAATCACCCTTCTATAAAACATGTTAGATTCTACTCACACTAATAGAAACAAACCAATGTCCAATAATTACCACAAAAAACCCAACCTTAAAACATGCTTCCATTGAGACTCCCTTCATATCTATCGTTTTTCATCATAAATACCATTTGCTTGGAAGTATTACCCTGTCCATTTGTTCTAATGGTGCTTTATGGATGACAGATATACAAGCTTAAATGGAAAAAACAATTTTAAAAACATAGGAAAGACCATACTTTTGCAAGTCTGAAATCTTCCGAGGCACATCATCAGGACTGTCTATGCCAGGAAGATCACCAATCATAGACCTCCAGGACTTCAACTGATTTTGCAAGTCAATTATTTTCAACTGAAGCTCTGGTAAACATTCTATGGCTGCTTCAGCCCGATCTGCACGCTGCTTTTCTTCCAAAAGTTTCTCTCTTAACAACTCAGCATTGACATGAAATGTCTTCAACTTTCTTGCCTCAGCCACTTCAGCCTCCTGAAAGAAAAAATCAAAATTAAGTTCCACCATTGATGGGTTTGGAAGATCAGATCTATTCAGAAAATTTAACATCAAAACAAAGAAGTATATTCCATAGTTGGATTTGAATATTTTCAGAGCTGAGGGATGCAGAGCATGTAAAACAATGTTTTAGTATACTAACAATATTATAATCATGATAAGAAAGTACCAAACAACAAAATCGTGTCTGAATTCCTCATTGAACAAGTAAATAAATCAAAACGCATACAGAATACGTGTCATTCAGCACGTGTTTACAACTCAAACGGAAGATCATAGATCCCAAACAAATTGGGGATCTGCTGGAAAACACAAGTTGCAAAAGCATAATATGTTAGGAAACCAATGCATTGAAGTCAAAGAAAAACAAACCCTCTAAACACAGATGATAGCACAATGAAAATGTAAGCTTTAGTAGAATATGAATGGTATGTGCAAAAAGAAAGTAATTTTAGAGATGAGATGTGAAGACACGTCACCTTAATTTTTACATCCAAATGACAATTTATATCTTTGTACAGGAAGAAATAAAAAAACAAATATACAAAATAAAACTGTGTGCAACAGCATCCATGTTACAGCTGTCTCCCTGAGAAATGAGAAGGTTTGTCATTAAGTGGGACATACTAACACTATTTTCGTTTTAAGATTTCTCGTATTTTACAAAAAATCATATTTTGAATTGTCAAAGCCCTGTGGAGTGTTTTTTCTGAGCTTTGTTATCCATGGAAAAGAAAAATGATTCAGAATGAATCTCATCTTTACAATACGTACAACAATTTTTTCTATCAAAAATTACCACCTATATCCATTGTCCTTGTTGGAGCTGAATTTTGCAGCCCTCAAAAATTACAAAATTGACTAAGTTTTGTCCCCTCTTGTGCCATTCCCTTATTTCCCATTACACAGCCTCAAGGTTTTCAGGGTGTAGTCAAAGAGCATCAAGTATGTAGACTGATGAAGGCTCGTTATGGCCTGAAACAGGCACCCAGGGCATGGTACAGAAAGATTGACAGATTTTTTGATGGGCAGAGATTTCAGAGAAGTCCTTCAGCTCCAAATTTATATGTCAAAACCATAGGTAATCATACCATTCTTCTTGTCATTTATGTGGATGATATTATTATTACAGGAAGTCGAGTACATTTGCTTGAGCAAATCACACGGAATTTGTGTCAGCTTTTTGATATGATAGACTTGGGCCTTCTTCATTATTGCCTAGATATCAAGGGTTAATAGACAAGTGGTGGTATTTTTATTTCTCAGTCTAAATATGTCAGGAGTTTGCTAAACAAATTCAAAATGACAAATTGCAAAATCTTGTCTACACCTATGAAGAAAGGGCTGAAACTTTCAGCCAAATAAGATTCAAAAGTTATCAATGAGCCGCATTTTAGGCAACTGGTAGGCAGCCTTATCTACCTTACAGCCACTAGACCTGATTTGTGTTATGTTGTGAATTACCTTTGTTGTTTCGTGACAGCTCCATGGACACAACATTGGGTTGCAGTGAAGCAGGTACTGCAATACATGAAAGCGACACCCGACTTTGGCATTCTGTATAGCAGAAGCAAACATCCTAGCTCAGTAGGATTCACAGATTCAGCTTGGGCAGGTTTTATTGACGACAAAAAGTCTACTTCTGGATATGTTTTTTGTCTTGGCCTGGGTGTAGTGGCATGGACCAGTAAGAAGCAATAGGTGATAGCTCTATCCTCAACAAAAGTTGAGTATCGGAGAACCATCAGACAAACATGTGACGCAATCTTGCTTTCCAGGAATCTTTCTGACATGAAAATGTCTCAAGCAAGGTCTTCACCCTTGTATTGTGACAACCAAGGGGTGTTAAAGCTTCATTGCCATTTCATATGCCAACTTGTAGAAGACAAATTAGTGATGTTGTAGTATGTTTCGATTAAGGATTACATTATAGAATTCTTACTAAGGCCTTGAGTCTAGACAAGTTTGTGAAATTTTGGAATACACTTGGTGGATGGAGTTAAAAGATTGACCAATAAGGGAGGGTATTAAAATAATACTATTATATCTAGTATATTTGTCAATTATGTCTTTAGGATAGTATTTAGAAACTTTCTTTGTTTCTTTTAGTTTTGTTTGCTTTATTAGTTGTCGATTGTTTCTGTTATGGAAAGATCTTTTGTAATATCGTATTTAAGGAGTCTTTCGCTCCTTTGTTCGATATTGAATATTTCAATCATTTAGAGCCGCCAACTCAAGAACACATTACTAGGTTGAAATAAACTTGATGACTTTGTTGGTGAGATGACCTAGAAATGTTTTGGCCTTAGTGGTTCTATCCGCTCCAAGGTATTCCTCATTTTAAGAGAAGCTAACTTTGTTGTTACAATCTCAAGTTTTTATCTATTGACCTATTGATGTGTGTTTTGTGACACTCATCAACACAAAATAAAATAGCAAGTATTCTATCCTATTGAACAAGGAAACCTCAAATGCTAAACTATATGATCAATTGAGGCAACCTCAACATGTACATTGCAAACATGTGACTCTAAGATGGACATATACTCAGTGAAACAATGTGATTTTGTTGGTTCTCACAAAGGGACTTACATAATTGTTCTTGGGCTTAATCAATTCCTTTCCCTCGAAGTAGCTAGAACATGAACATCTGATATAGCAATTTAAGTGATGTTTTCTTCCTATCCTAACTTTAACTCAAATAAAAGACATAAGGGAAAGTGTTAGGGAATCTAGTCTACTTCTAACATCTAAGGACAATGATAACAATGAATAATGCTTGGATAGACAAATTCCTTATGGAACTACTTTCTACTTAAACAGAGAGAGAATGCAATAGAAAGAGTGCAATCTTCTAAGGTAGTGAAAGATTTTCATGTTGTAAATAATCCATCTAAATACCCAGTATTGGTGCAATCCAAATGAACATCCACAATCAAACTATGCCAAAATAAGGTTCCAACTAACCATACACTTCAATTTGAAATCAACAAACTACAAATCGTATGAACCAAGGAATTCATCACATATTGTAATGTCCCCTTCCTAATTTGCCATTAAATCACAATTGCAATAAATTATGGTTCAATTTTACCAAATAAATGTTTTCTTTAATTGTGTGATTTGTAACTTGAATCATGCATTCACCATATGAACACAATACCAACATGTGAATATATATATTATATAAAATGCAAAGATTTTTCAAAAACAAATCAGGGTTACAATAAGAGAATATATCTAAAACATTATGTGGTACCTATATTATATGTGAATTCCAATTATAAAAGATGTGGAGTATGGAAGCATAAAAGGGTTCCCTAAGATCACAATTCTCCCTCCACATGTCCTCCATTCTTCTATGGTTGGAGTTAACTATGATTCACCAATAGGCCTCCGACGTAGGAGTTGGGAAGGTACATGCAACAATGTGCCCTTAGCGGTTCGCCCTCTTATCCCTTAATTGAAGACTCCCTCGTTCCCTTCTGACTAACTATTACAAAATTAAATTCTTCTCGTGATTCAATGTTTGTTTGTTCCACAATTCAATGCCCTTCCTCAATGAATTTCTTCTCTTTTTTATATCCTTTGAGTGTAGGGAGTCACAACATTTCATTTGTTAATGTCCTTATTAAAGGGTCACACCCTTTGGTTATGAAAAGATACATCTGTTTGACAACTATTGCTGCCCCTTTCACTTATTTGATCTTCACCTATCTCTCGCATCTCAAATCTGTCTTTACTGCTTTTCAAATCTGCACATATCCCCTTTAAGATCTGCATATACTTCTTCTAGATGTACATATCTTATTTTCTTCTTTCCTTCTCAATTCTTATTTCAGATCCCTCCTTATACTTCTGCTATGAATCTTCTCTAGATCTCCTCTCCCCCCTTTCCTCCATTCCATTTGATCTTTCTTCCCCTTTTTATCTTCCAATGCGAGGGCAAGGTCGCACCTCTTCATGTATGCCTTTTGGTGAAAGTCACAACCCTTCATAATTGTCGCTCTTTGAAAGAGTCACAACCCTTCACAATTGTTCCTCTTTTGAAGAGTCACATCACTTAATAATTACAAACCTTTCAAAGAGTCGCAACCCTTTCATAATTACAACCCTTTGAAAGAGTTACAATCATTCATCGTTTCTGCCCTTTGAAAGAGTCACTTCCTTATTTACTTCCCATTCCTTTATTCTTCCATTAATTCTTCTTTAATTCCAATGCTCTCCTCTTTCTTCCTTCCTCCATATCCCCTTTCAAATGAACTCTCCTCCATTTTATATTTATGTTGAGGGAGTCACAACTCTTCATTATGTATCTCTTGACCTTTCATTAACTTAATTAACTTGTAATTATATGTTATTATATTTATTTATTTATATTCTAATTTTATTATTATTTATATTAAATCCTATTTCACAAAGGGGACATTACACATATCTCCACATTTCTCCAATAAAATTAATAAACTTCAACTAAAACTCTGAGAAGTAGAAACCATGCATGATGTAGAAACAACACATAAACATCCACCATATTTTCAATGAAAATTATGTATTTATTCCAACATAGTGTTGGCAACAATTTCTGATCTCCTCCTAATACTGCTACTTGCTTGCTCCTAAATCTCTCTATGACTAATAACTTTACAAATGAGAAGGCCAAGTGTTATCTAGAGTTCCCACTTACAAATGAAGGACCCATATTGATTCTAAATCAGCAGCCAAGACAATTCAAAGAAATCCTAAGGTATGGTAGTTACAACTACCACCTTCATACATTTAATGCCCTCCAATGAGAAAATCATAAGTCCTTAAGTACATATCCTTTTGAAGAAAAGGAACAATGAAAATTGTCTTAGCCTTTTTGCACAATTTACAAGGAGTAGATGGTGACATTTCATCCAATGCATTCACATATCCACTTGATGACGAATCAAGTTCAATGTAAGAACCCTTAATAGTTCTGCCCAAGATTTCATCACAAAACCACTAATTCATTGAATAGGCATTTGGTCACCGTCAAACACTTGTCAAACACGTGTATGGTTATATCACTCTGAAACATTCATTTATTTCTCAAAGACATTGTATCAAACACTTTGCAAACTATCTCTTGACAAGAAGCAAGTCACTTTGTAAACTTGGATTATGCAGATTGCTGTTACAGGCTGAGTAGAAACCATGGCCACCTTTATACTATGAGTGTATACAATCAATTGATTTCAGATTTGCATATAAGAGTTTGCATACAATAACATTAATGCAGATTTAAATTACTATATCAGATTCACACAATGATAACAATCTTCTTATCATTAGATTCAACTGGTCAAGAATGTTTCCATTATCATACCCAGTGAGCACATAGAACTCCAATGGGGTCGGTCTGAACTCCGCAATATGCCCGTCACCATTTGGGGCTGTTACATTTCCACTATCACCGCAGGGACTGAGATTTAATAATGCACAACAAAGAATATACACAGCACCTGAGATTCAACAATGCTCAGCAACATTTATACACGGCACCTCAGATACACAATGCCATGATTTCCTCTTGGACCACCGCAAACTCTAAGTTGCAGACCCGGTCTACCAATAAGTCTTTCAATATATTAACGGGAAGAAGATACGGCAGCAAACGATAAGTAATGAATGTCTCACGCACTCATAACAGTGAGTGTTCTTCCTGTATATGAATACCTTGACCTGCTGTGTACAGATGCTCAGACTTGCAAATACTTCAACCTTGACTAAAAATGGTACCCAAATATCAATAATGCCTTGCCCTGGGATAAGTCAGGAGTTGCGATGGCCTCCTTTATCTCTATATGTGAACGCATATATTAAATATCAAAATAGACTGGGCAAAAATATTAGGTACTGTTAACCTCTTAAAGATAGCATTGGTAGCAATACTAGAGCATGAGACATATTCATGTCACTCAACACAAAGATGTTTAGCGTGTGCAATTACACATCTCAAATCATGTTCCCCTTTTTGGATTATGGGGCCTGGACTGCAAAAGTGATTCAGCAGCAAAATCTGAGATTACTTCTCTGAGAATAACTATAATGGGCATGTTTCACCTTAGGTATTTCTAAACATTGAGCTTGCACAATTTCCGGAAATTTAAACATTTCTTAGTTATTTTTGGAATATAAGTTCTATATTTTCAAGGCCCTGACGTGGAACATGCCATTATGCTTTAATTGATAAATTAAAAAAATTCATACATTTGAATTTTGGATGTCTTCAATAGAATATCAGATATGATTCTATTATTCCCTTCAGAACTATAATCGCCTTTAGGTAATAAAGAATGCCTCAATCCAAATCATCAAATAACTAGAACAGATCAGATTTATTAAATGTAATAATATCTATCAAAAGGACTGATACAACCCATAATGAAACACCCAGAACAAAAATCTTGTGTTTAGTCGACCAACAATCAGGAGAGGAAAGTGTGACAGATGCATCGAGTACTAAGAGTAACAAAATACACAAAGTCAAAGTTGTCAGCTTACAAGCTTCTAACAGATTTAAAATATCCATCAGTTGTCTATAAGGTGGAATTTCAATCAAGTACAAAATAGACTCTGTCTGGTCATAGGTTCATCAAATATCATGTGGGGTAGAAGATGCAAAATCATTTCTTTTCTATGCATGTATAACTGTCATATACATGCATTGATATATTGATATGTTTCCATGACATCAGCTCCACAATCAGCCATAGTCCAAAGTTGTCTTCATTCAGGATAAATGACAAAGTAGTTTTGGCTTTGGTTACAAAAACTGGTATTATCTTTTCTTAAATAAACAGCTTAAATACAACTTCCTCCCCTTTTGTTAGTAACTGGGAATGGTGTGTGTGGCCCATGTTTCAATCAACCCTTCAAGAATATAAATGTCCTAATTTATAAGTTATCACTATTACTTGTGAAAAATTGTTCAAAAAGTATGAGAAAAACCTATAAACACTCCTTATATTTTGAGTGTCGATTTACAGGAATATCACTATGCAGTATGCTCGTATGTGCCTTTGCTCCATGATGTTGATTTGAAGGGCGACATTGAGGAAATCGGGGATGGGGTCGTTCAGGGGCCTTGAAGATTAACTTTCTATTGCTTGCCCTATGTGGGTTTTGAGCAAAATGTGATTCTTTGGTCCTTCCTTGTGCAAGGTACCGAGATCTGGGCATCTGGTATTCATAGAGCTTGTGTCTTAGTCAATTTGGGTAGAAAGAGAGGTTTTATGGTGGTTTATAGTGTCATTTTGTGCCTGGTTGAGTATATGTTGGAGATGGGATCTTGTACCCCTGAGTTGTTTGTAGTCCTTCAATGGAGGTTGTTCCTCGGCTTTCCTTCTCAACTTGGGATTTTACCAGTTTTGGTACGTTTGTCTAGGGATTTGCTTGCTACGTTCTTTCTCACGTGGGGGGGCTTGGTTCTAGGCCTCAGTCACTAGTAGTGGTTGTGTCTTCACTATACATTTTGGTATGGTTCTTGTTAAAATGGGCCTTGTGGGCATTATGCACTTGGGCATGGTGAAAGTTGGAGTTCGGGTTTTAAACCCTTTTGTTGATAATGATTGTACGATGGAGGTCACTACTTGGTTCTCTACTCCGCTTCAAGCCTTAAGGTGGGGCAAGAACTTGACCACATGTCTGCAGTCGGTAATCTTTGTAGTGCCCTTGCTACTATTCAATTCTTGGTATTGGAAGTTGGGTTCTATAATGGCTATGTTCTTTATGCAAGTGAGATGAGTTTTATTGGTAAAGGTTCTTTGCAATTTGCCAAGGCTTGCAAAAAAAAATCTACTATTTGTTTGACAAGAAATGGATGGGCCTACAATTGCCCTGTCGCTTCCTATACTCCTAGCAACCCTATTGAGGTGGATGTTGCTTTTACAGGTTTGGGAATGGTCCTATTTTGGTGGTTGTGGTCTAGGGCCTCCAAGTTGGGGTCTCCACTGTGCTCACCCTAGTTGTTCCTTCAAGATCTCCTATTAAGTGGAGTCACCTTGTCTTGCCCTATATTGCTAATAGTCCAATAGAGGTGGGTGTTGCTTCAGTACATTTGGTGGTAGCTGTCTTGGAGCTCTATTTTGGGGTCTCAGTTGTGCCCACACCAAGTTCCTTCAAAGTATCCTATTGAGGTGGAGATGATTGTCTACAAGAATCCCTATAATTGTCTTCTATTGAGGTGGGGGTGGAGATAGTTCTAGGTTTTCGGGTCTCTTAGAAACGAGCGTGTTGGACCTCTCCCAAATCTATCTTATGCATTTGTTGTGTAAAGTTTTAGGTTTGGTTGTTAGTCTATCCTACTCTTGATATGGGTTGATTGTTGTTTGTAGTTTCTCCAATCTACTGTAAGTGACTTGTTCGGCCTATGTGTTGTAAGTGGCATGTTTATGGCCTAGTTTTTCTCCCCTTCGGGCTTTTGTTGCATAGGGTCAACTCCCTTGTTCTGCTGCTTTTATTATCAAAAACATTAACCAGTCCTACAGAACAAAATATTAATCTATCGAACATATTAGTTACACCTAACAAATCTTAACAAAAATAATACTTACCTGAAAATTCAAATCAAGAGTCTAATTAAAGAGAGAAACCTGCAGACTGGTTAATTATATCACTTCATGCATTCTCAAATTTACTATCCTACTACAGTTTGTCATAGGCAAGCTAGATTTTTCTCTACGCAGACCATATTGTCTCTAGACCTACTATGCTCAAAACTATGATAAACAACCTCAACAAGTTTGACAAGATGATTCTGATGGAAAAATGAAAAAGATTATATTGGAAAGCCATTTTATGGAAGAAATGGGACTATTCAACTATGAGAAACCACAATTTCCTTTTTAAGATTACAAAAGGATTAACAAGTAAGCTAGTCGTTCTGAAAGGCTAAAATGTACTAATAGAAATAAACAATGTCTGGAACTGACAAGCATGATATAAGGGAACTGCTAACATTGCATACAGACATTTCAGCGCAAAAAAAATAAGTTTCTAGTTTTTACTGTGAATGAAACATTACATAGTGTCTGAGCTCCTCCTGAAGATGCTTCATGATTGTATTGTTTTCGTGTAGACATGAGCCTTGTGCTGCTGCTATGGTATTGGACAGTTCTTGCTCCAGCTCAGTTCTCTTATTTACACACTGCATGATTGAAAATTTAATAAACAAATTTTACATCAAGCTCAGATGATTTTCAATTTTTCATCATACATGTGAAGCAAGGCATGCCAACTAAACTATATAAGATTTTATGGATAAATTACGAATCTGTCACACAAAAAGAAGGATAATATTTATTCTCCAATAAAAGCACTCATTACTAGAGAGAACAGCATACAAACAACAAAAATGAATTATGAATGCAAACTTTCAATAAAACAAAGTACACAGACTGCATTTCTAGTTTATAATCCCTGTAAAAGGTAAACCTATTTAGCAAGTCCTCCAACAAACTAAATAGTTCAGGAACAAAACTCTGCAAAGCCAATAATCTGTAAGTTGGTTCATCATCCAAGCAAATCATAGTTCCTAATGCCATATCTTAATAGTATGATATAAATCAGTAAGAAAATTTTCCTGCTAACTGTTAACTCAAATTTATCATTTTCCTTCTTATTTACAACATCATACTGAGCTGTGTATTTTATAGAAAATCATTATAAGCTATTGTCTCTTCCCAAATATTAAAAGAAGTCTTTTGATTGGCATAAGTCTTCGTATTATCTACAGAGATTGTACAAGTTCCATTAAATTCTTTGAAAGAAATGCTGAAAAAATGGAGGGAGTGAAATATAAAATTATTTCATTTTTAGATTCTCTGACTTGATCTTCAAAAGATTTAGAAGATAATATGAAAGAAAATGTTAAATTGGAAAAGGACCTTATAATGCATGTGAAGGACTTAGCATATACAACAGGGTTCAATAAGTCAAAATAGGTAAGTCCAGGGGATTAATGAAGATAATTCATTTTGAAGAGTGAGGCCAGGAAAAATATGAGAAGTTAATTACTGAAAATGACACAGCACCAACTATTCACAAAGCAAGGTTGTATAGAGTAGTGCTATCAAATATAAAAAAGATATAGGTGCTAGCAAACATATTCAGAGAACGCAAATTGATAAAAGAAAACAACCAGCAGGAGATCAGTTCACTGTCAAAGCAACCAGTGCAGTCACCACAGAGGATTTTCTTTTAGAAAGTGTATAAAATGCAATTTTTGGAGTGATCAGTTGTTATTAGAGAAACAGCTATTTGGAGCTTTTCAAGAAAGACTTAATTTTGAAATAGGTCTTATTTCTAATTAGAGGATAAGATTTTTCAATAAGTCTTTTGGACTGCATGCAACTTTTATTTCTCAAGAAATTTTATTATAAAGCATGTAAAAGCATAATGCTTATTATGGGAGCAAACTCATTTACAAGTGGTCTAACTCTAAATAACATTAATAAATATCTCTTGAGTGTAAATCTTAGCTTTATATTTATGGCATATGGCTAGTTAGGCTTGATTATTAATTAAAACTTAATACAAATATGATGTTATTGATTAAAAGATCATATACCTCAATGAAAGGTATACCCACCCAAAACGAAACAAATACTTTCTGTTGTTTTAGCAGGTTTGATGGTATTGTTTCATATTTTAATATATATGTCATGTCTTGATTCTCCAGAGATCGATTGCAAATGTAATCACACTGTTGTCTTTCTGTATTTTCCAAATGCATCGATCTCTTGTATATATACAAGGCAAAGACAAGAAGAGACATGTCCCTTCATGGGACATGTCTATTCATTAATCTAATTTATTAAATTTAACTATATAGTTATTATA
>MU224219.1:145605-166234 GCA_018584345.1 Thuja plicata
ATCATAAAATAGAGTTCAAGACCACAATATAAATATAACCATCCCGAGGTTAGAATATCCCCTCACAGTTTTCTCCCTCTTATTGGAAGAGCTCTATGGTCTTGACTTTTATTTGTAATCTCAGATGCTGCCACAACCTCATTATGTTCATCAACATCCTTTCCGATGCAAGCTGCTCCAATGACGGTCCTACCACCCGGTTATGGAAGGCCCACACGATGTCACAAGCATTTGTCAAACTAAGTAAGCACAAACATCCTCCAGCCCATACAATTGTTGATGCCTTAATACTAAGCAAATCAACTAACAAAAGTAGTTGGACCCTGGGTTCCTTCTCACAACAACTTAAGGCGATCCCCTTACTTCAGGCTATGATAATAGACTCTGATGAATACAATAAGTTTTGCACAATCATTCACACTAGATTTAAGAACAAATGTCAACAACAATTTTATTTCCTGTGACCTCAGCCGGCGGTGCTCTATGCACTCTCCTACACAGAGGATCTCAATTGGCTTCAGGTCCTGATCCAACAATTCTCTATGATAAATCTGTTTGTGGGTAAGATATGTAGACATCTGCGTGCTATAAAGTATTTAAAATTTGACTTGTGCATGATAGATGACTGTGATCATAGTTAGCGGCACCCTCCACAACCTTACACAGATGACTCATATCTGTAACATTCATATTACAACTTCATGGATCCCCTGTTTCACAACAGTGCATATGCAGAGTCCTCTAAGTCCAGTAGCTCAATGGTTCAAAAACTATGATAGTCCCATGTCAGACTTTGATGGAATATAACCATAAAAGATAGGGTGATGAGAGACCTTCGCAAGCCAACACCAATTACTATGCAAAACACCTCCGCATGGTGAAGTCACAATCTCCTCAAGTTTGAGTCACACAAATTACACCTATCTTCAAAAGAATGATTGTGAACAACAAAATGATATGGAAATATAGCCAGTGATGGAAGTCGTGAGCCACCACAGAAATATAACCACTCCTCCCATCAGTTGAACCAAATTTGGAGACTCCTATTCCTGCAGCCATCTAATTTTGATTTGATAGTCTCTTTGGATTGAAGCATTATTATAATCCTCATACATAATATTTGCCAGCCAAGGGAGAGAGTGCGCTACACGAACATTGATTCAAGAACCCTCTCGATTGGTATTGTCGATCAATATAATAAATACTATTGAAAACTAGAGATATGATTTCTCATACCATATCATGTTTGAACAATTATTCATATGTCTATCGTGTCTCAGTAGAAGTGCGAGGTATGTATGTCTATTGGGAATTTTGTCGTATGTACCACCCACCGGTATCAAAGGTATCGGGTATGATTGTTTTGTGCCAATTATTGTATTGTCGACTACTTCTCCACATGGAGTGACTATTCCTTATGACACAATAATGTACTCGACCCTCAGCCTTGTGCCGTTTACTAAGACTCGTTATGGTATTCGGTCGACATCTCAATAATAGACGATCTGTATGATATGCATACACAGATCTAACTCTTCCATGGTGGTCCACGTTGCAGCATTTCCCAGCCCACGATCCATGTGGAGACCAAGTCTGTCATGTTTGGAATGTGAAGTTTGGGAATACTACTGAGACGAAACTATGTCGGGATAAATTGGCATTTTGCAACAAACGTATCTCTGTCGTTGCCAACCCAATGTGTGTCATTCATGTAATTACTCCCAAAGCACGATGTCAACCATATTCTACTTCTGCCACTAACTTCATCCAAATTCCAGCGTAAATACTATGGAGAGGTGTTGTGAGTGTTATTTGTCATCGGATATCATAGATTTCATGTCTACACTGGATTTTTCCAAATCACCGTCGATTAAATGGAAGGAAGGCTCCGACTTTGTCGTTTCCTGGAAACGTTGCTTCTAAACCAATTCTTTCTTTTTTTTTTTTAACTCATCACGGCCAGCTTTGTAAAATATTCAATCAAATATAATTCTCCGACTTTAACAAGATACGCTGAAAATTTGCTCTTGCAAGGCTTAAATATGGCTGGCTTAAAGGCTTCGTTCACATGT
The DNA here is from genome assembly GCA_018584345.1 of Thuja plicata. Classification (NCBI taxonomy): domain Eukaryota; kingdom Viridiplantae; phylum Streptophyta; class Pinopsida; order Cupressales; family Cupressaceae; genus Thuja; species Thuja plicata. The sequence continues at coordinate 147,678 of MU224219.1, forward strand.
TTGCATTCTTTGTCTGCAGATCACTCTACCTCTTTGAAGTCGCATCTCTATTCTTCCATAAGAAATAATTTACGCCACAAAGAGTATGACGGAGTCCGAAGGCGCTGAATATAGAATTCATCATTTGTCATATACCGCCAAACCTCCCAGGCTTTTTGCTCTGATACCATGTTGTTTTCGCAGGTTTGAAGGTATTGTTTCATATTTTAATATATATGTCATGTCTTGATTCTCCAGAGATCGATTGCAAATGTAATCACACTGTTGTCTTTTCTGTATTTCCAAATGCATCGATCTCTTGTATATATACAAGGCAAAGACAAGAAGAGATATGTCCCTTCATGGGACATGTCTATTCATTAATCTAATTTATTAAATTTAACTATATAGTTATTATAAGAATAAATATAGATTAACTTTATATATATATATATATATATATATATATATAATCATTTAGCTAGTTTTATTTATCTGACCAATGCTACATACATCAACACTTTCATCTAATTTAAGGATTTCAACATGATGAATACTATATCATTGTGTTGGCTAAAGATTTTTTAAGTGATCGTAGACTCACCACTTACAAAATGATTAATTTAGACAGTACATGAGATGAAATCCCTCCTCTCAGAAAGGGGAGGCACCCTTCTTATTGCTGCTGAAATCAACTAAATACTTATCTAGAAATGTAAACTAAACTAAGAATGGGGTGTTACACTATATCACTTACTCCTTTTTCAGCAAGGATTCTCTCTTTCTTACAACAACCTTAATACAAACATATAAAATATTTGACAATTTCACTACAAAGCATTCATTGGAGCAATAATACCAATAGACTTAGAAGTAGACAAAAGAAGAATCTTAAGCATATCAGTGATCTATCAAACTAGGAAACTACACAAGCTCACAAACTTATGCACTATTCCACAATGATCAAATGAGGAAGCAGCAATATATTATAGCACAAAGACTCTTCACATAAAGCAACCTCAGACATGTAACAGCAAATTAAACCACAGAACAAAGACTATGATTTCATATTTAAGCAAGCACCAGCTTCTATCTTTCAACTTGAAATATGCAGCCCAAAGTCTGCAATGAATCAGATTAAAAGCTCTCTAAAAGCACAACAAAACTCAGACGTATTCCCAATTAACTCAAAATAATGCTATCACTGTGACATAAGAAAAAAATAATCGCATAATATGAAGTCTCCACACAGATTGAAAATCCACTTGCTCTTTTATTAACTTGGAAATCAACTTGCAAAATAAAAAGCAATGTTCTTATCGATGCGAAATTTCAGCAGAGTTTACTTCTATGCATCAAAGATAAATAATTACTAAGTGCACCCTCCTATATATCGGTGAGGAGCTATGAGCAAATGGTGGAAAAGTTCTAACTAACTTTGACTTACTCGACATTGAAAATCCTAAACTATTTTGACTTGCAATGTGATTACTTGCAATTACATATTTTGATATCACCTATAATGTGTCAAAACAAAAATGCATAAAATTATCTCCTAGAAAGCATAGAAAATTTGACTAAGTGTCCTAAAACATTTCTTCATTGACTTCATTCCCAACCATGAATTCTGCAAACTTGCAAATTGATTCTTGTACTTTGTCAGTATTCGGCCCGGACATATTACTTGCAACAAATGTGACCTTGGTGATGACGTCTCTATAACCTGCAAAGGAAGATCTGTACTTCTCCAAAATATCTTGCACCTTATCCACAAACATTTGAAGCTTTGAGAATTTATCAATAGAAGCTAAAGAAAAGTGATCAGCTTCAAGCACTACATGGACAAATAAAATGAACTCAGAGACCACCGTATCTTCAGAAAGCAGTTCATTATCTTCACCCATCAACTTGCAAGAAACTTCTTCAAATTTGGTAATAATATCCTACTCCTCTTCAACACTTGATTTGAGATTTGTTTCCACATCCTTTATCAGATCCTGCATCCAATGCAACTAGAATTTCTCAGACTTCTTCCTCCTGAACTTATTTAACCTAATCAATGTCTTCCACTTCAACCTTTTCCTTCTCTTATAAAATAGCTCCTCTTGAGGCTTGTTGTTGACTTTCCCAATGTTAATTTTGATGTTGGTGCCTTTGGAAGAAGACACGTCTCAGTTCTTTATTCTCAACTCAAATTTGCGCACAACGGGTCCTTTTGTATCATCATTTGATCCAGTCTTGAACTTCTTCAATCTTATACATTCACTTCTTAGTCGGGCATTGGTATTGACTAATATGGGTCGAAACCTTTCTGTGATAGGTATGCACTCCTTTAGAGACCATTGAATAGGAGGAAGAGGAGTTTCTGCAATCTTTTGTTGTTCATAGGTTGGATCAACCACATCTTCATTATCTACCACACCCTCTAGGTTATCAGCTAAGTTTAGATCAATTATTTGCTCCAAAATGACCCTTCTATAATCCATCTTCCTGATATCTTCTTCTATGTGAAGATCAATCCAAATGTCTTCAACATGGTGTACATGTGCAAAGAATCTCTTTATTTTATCTTCCATACCACTATAGTCAAAAGCCTTTCTAATTTTGAACATCTTCAATTTTACCTCCTGGAGTTCTGTTTCCACGGCCTTGTCTCTGGCAGAAGTTGTCAATGACTACCTTCCAATCGCCAAAGGATGCTGAGAGGATATGACAAAACCTACCTTGTGGGCAACCAACTGCCTTCCATAAACAAACATTATTTGTCTTCCCAAGTCCATCAAAATTATTTTATCCGTGGGATACCTTGGAGGCATGTAGGATTGATCATCGAAACACCCTACTCTCATGTACGTGAAAGTAGGAAACTGTAAGAAAAGACATCCAAAGTGTAATGTCCCTTATTGGAGCTCTTAGGATTTTGCCTAAGACTTTTACAATCCTCTAGGTAATATGGGTATATCTCTTGTTAGATAAGCATAACACTTGTTAGTGAGCAACCTTAGATGAATGCATCACTATAAGGATAATAGTAAAGACTTGATTAGTGAGCAACTTGTATGTCGACATAAGCATATTGTATTTTATCAGTTATGATGCCAAACTTGGATTGATAAGGTTTGGTATAGATTCTGGAAATTCTGCCCCATGCGAAAGGCTAAAGTGAATTCTAACTTCGAGATTATAAAGCCTGCTGGTAATATTCAATCCAATAAATCTTTAGTAAACCACAGATAGGATCTCCTTAATTAAGGAATTGATATAACTGATCTGCAGATATCTAAGTTCATATATAAAGTGGCGGATTTGATATATATGATGTATCAAAGAATAAAGGAAATCGTGTGATCACTGTCCCTGATTTATGTCCTTATAAGAATGCACTTGAGCAGTTAGAAACCTGATTATATTTGAAGGAAGTAATATTCCTATATCTGATTGCTCTCAATAATATAAATATTGATGTTCAAGCCTGCTAATAAATATATTTGATATAGCAATCTAATTTCAACTATTCCACACGTAGTGAATTCTTAACATGAATATGGCTGAGTACTTATTACTGGTACACTGAAATGGATTTGATTTGTAATTATATGGTTATAGATTATTAATCTTATGACTCTTGACTGCTGTTTCAGATTATATACATTGTGTTCATGCATCTGTACTTGATACAGCTGTCCCTGATTATAATCACCAATTCCTCATGCAACCCTGTCTTAGTATTTCTCTTATAGCAATAAAGTGCTGTATCTGATTTGTCTGTGTAAACTTGCAACAATGGTGCTCTTCCTGATTTTGAACTTTATATATGTGCAACCGTTTTATGCCCATGGCAATTGCTCACTTGACTGATCCAATAAGGATATAAAGAAAATAAGGAATAATCCATGATATGATAGCTATCAATCTGTAACTATAAATATAGACCTGCAAATATCTAAGAGATCATAGATTGTAAACTGATCGGAATAACATAAGAGATCCAGTTATATTTGTGGTTCTCTTAGCATCAAATGTATTTTAATTATGATCGCTATTATAGTGATCTTCAAGTTGAATCTGACTGCAAGTATTGATTTAATAGATAACTTGATATGAAGGCCGATCTGCAATTTGGTATCACTGTTTCTGATAATGGATGATCTTGTATGTGCGATGATCCATTTTTTTGACTCAAGGACGGCCTGATGTAATAGCCAATCTGATATTCTTTATTGCTGTCGCTGATTATGACTTTATGATTGTGTCGCATGTATGGGAGGCTATGCCTCCATCAGATTGCTGTTCCTGATATGATTTTTATACCCTGCTGTAACCTGGCGCTGTGTCTGAATATTCTCTTGTACTCGTGTGTTTTCACCTTGTAAGGAGGCAGGTTGATACCCTCTCTTACTTGGCTGACTAAGGCTCTTTAGAGCGTTTAAGACAAATGGGAATAGAAATATAAAAAATATCACATATCCTTCTCATTCCAATTACAATTGCTATATTTTTTTTTTTCATGAAGTGATGCATCCCTTAGAGTAGTTATAACTCTATATAAAGATATGTCTCTTTTGTTAATAAACTCTCATTTATTATTAATCTCTTCCTTCCTTCAAATTGTTGCCTTCTTTGGTAAGTGCTTTTAATAATATTAATTAATCACAAATAATATTCTTCTTATCACATGATTATGGCTATCTTAATCGGTACCTATATATGTTACTTGAAAACGGGCATTAAAATTGGCAATCAATTTAATTGTCGTTGATTAATAAACCAGAGGTTATAGTTTTCACTGTTGAGTCGAGCCATCAGGGTCTTGATATATTATTTTGCCGTCAAAATCAATCTTCCTATATTGGCTTCTACTGTTTGTCGTCTCTTCCAATATTGAGGGTGCTTACCTACTGGGCGATGCAAATTGTTGGGAAGAAATATATACCAATTAAAGTATCTGCAATTATTTTGTTATGTCCTTAATAATATCGAACAATCTTATATTATTCTTCTAACGTTATTCCACATCCACAGCTTAGTCGCATCTCTCTCAGAACATATGGTATACATTGTCCAAGATCGACATCTCTATAAGCGATGTAGGCTTCTAATATTATTATTGCTGGTAATTACTAGTATCTTTCTCAACTTTATTGCTATATCCGATGTGACAATCGGTTTATATTAATTATCATTGAGCAATGATTCTATACCCTTGTTTGTATTTTGTTTATATAATTGTATTATAATACAATTATTATTTATTTATTATTTATTCATTATTTATTTATTATTTATTTTATATTTTAATTTTATTAAAATTATTTACTATCAATACATATATTAGAAAGGAAACATTATAGTCCGCCCTTCCCCAAAATTGCTTGCCCTCAAGCAATGCCAATTTTTATGCAATTCTTTCAATGTGAGTGGCTTCTACTATGCAACTCTAATATCATTCCATCTTACAAATTTGAATTCAATAACCCTGAGGTGTCCTACTTAGTACGGTGCTTGACCTGCTTTACAATAGTCCTCAATGGATGAACCTACACATGAGTTAGAACATTTCGTTCAAAACATAAAAGAAATATAAGAGTATCTAGATCCTTTCACATAATAAGCGTTAGTGGAAGGGAAGCCTTCTCTTGAGCCATTTCTACACCAAGCCCTAGAGAAGTTACTCTGCGTAACTCCCTAACTCAACTTGGTGGCTCGTCACTACTTCCTCCTATTCACATCTTCCTCCTATTCACATCTCCCTCCTAATCCTTGGGAAGAGACCATAATCAAGTTACTTGGCTCCTTAGGTAAGAGCCTCATGGGGCTCTAGTTACCTTTATGGTCATCCTAGAATAGCCCTTAAAGTCATTTCACCATCTCATTATGCCTTATCTCTTCCCACGCCTAATGGATACCCTATACTTTGGTATACCAATCCTTATTCCTTATAATCCTTGGGAGAGATTCATCTCTTCCTAGGCCTTATGGATACCCTATACTTCGGTGTATCCATCCTTATTCTTATAATCCTTGCGAGAGACTAACCTCTTCCTAGGCCTTATGGATGCCCTATAATTTGGTGTATCTATCCTTATCCTTATATACATATGTCATTTATAATATAACAATGTATATAGGCCTTCAAAGATGTGTGATTTGTGCCTTGTAATAAGGTGCCCTTAGCGGTTCTCCCTTAATCGCCATGCAATAAGGTGCTCTGATAGTGGTTCTCCCTAAACTGCCACTACAATAGGGTGTCCTTAACAGTTGTCCCTTAACCCCTTCTGCAAAAGGGTGCCCTTAGTGGTTCTCCCTTAATCACAGCGCAGTAGGGCAAACTTATAGTTGTTCTCCCCTAACTGCCACTATGATATGGTACTCTTCGTGATTCTCCCTTAATCGCATACTTGGAAAGGTACTAGCCATAGGGTGCCCTTGGCAATTCTCCCTTAATTACAGCCCTTTTACCCCCTATTATGGATACCCTATACTTTCATGTACCCAACTTGTTTCCTAGTCGATTATTTCTACTATTATGTGTGCTCAACTCCTTTTTCCACATATACGTCTGGGTCCCCATGTTTCTTTGCATTTAAAACATAAATTCTTCCTTCTTTGTTTTTTCAAATCTTCCATTACTTTGTTCAATGAAAGCTCTAAGTTTATTTGTTATTTATTCTGTCATCACAGTTGCACCTTTCCTACGTTGATAGGTTTGCATGAACTATCTTTCACAGGATGGCAGGATTATGCTCTGATACCACTATAACGTCCCTTGTGGAAAACCTCTTAAGATTTTGCCTAAGACTTCTACAATCCTCTAGGTAATCTAGGTATATCTCTAGTCAGATTAGAAAAACCCTTGTTACTGAGCAACCTTAGATGAATGCATCACTATGAGGATAATAGTAAAGGTTTGATTAGTGAGCAGCCTGTATATCGAAATAAGCATATTGTGTTTCATCAGTAATGATGCCAAACTTGGATTGATAAGGTCTGGTATAGATTCTGGAAATTCTGCCCCAAGCAAAAGTCTAAAGTGAATTCTGACCTCGAGATTATAAAGCCTGCCGGTAATATTCAATCCGACATATCTTCAATGAACCACAAATAGGATCTCCTTAATTCAAGAATTGATATGACTAATCTGCAGATATATAAGTTCATAGATAAAGTAGCAGATATATGTAATGAATGAAAGAATAAAGCATATTGTGTGATCACTGTCCCTGATTTATGTCCTTATAAGCATGCACTTGAGCAGTTAGAAATCTGATCATATTTGAAGGAAATAACATTCCTATATCTGATTGCTCTCACTAATATAGATATTGATATTCAAGCCTGCAAAATATATTTGATCTAGCAATCTAATTTCAAATATTCCACAAATAGTGAACCCTTAACATGAATATGGCTGAGTAATTAGTACTGGTCCACCGAAATGGACCTGATTTGTAATTATATTATTATAGATTATTGTTCTTAAAACCCTTGACTGCTGTTTCAGATGATTTACATTGTGTTCATGCATCTGTACTTGATGCAGCCGTCTCTGATTACAATCAACAATTCCTCATGCGTCCCTGTTAGTATTTCTCTTATAGATATAAAGTTTTCAATCTGATTTGTCTCTGTAAACTTGCAACAATGGTGCTCTTCCTATTTCGTACTTTATATATGTGCAACCGTCTTATTCACATGGACCATGGCAATTGCTCACTTGAGTGATCCAATAAAGATATAAAGAAAATAAGGAATAATCCATGATATGATAGATATTGATCTGTAACTTTAACTGTCCATGAATTGTAACTGACGTGAGGGAGGACGAAAACAACATGCATGTGGGGACAAAGCTGCAATTCGGGTCTTGAGGAACGGATTACAAGTGCATGAAAAATATGAAAGGATTTACAAATGTAATTGGGTCTCAGAGACTCAATTACAAGTGAAAGAGACAGTATACATGCTTGTAATTGGGTCTCTAAGACCCCGATTACACTTGTGATGCAGCATAATGGAATCCTACAATCAGGTCATGGAGACCCGATTACAAAAGGAACATTGTATTAATCAACTGCAGTTGGGTCTCTAGGACCCAACTACAAGTGTAAAATGCAATGCGTGGGAGTTTAAATTTGCAGTCAATTCCTAGACACCCGACTGCAGGAATAGGTGAACATTCATTGCCATTGCAATCGAGTCTCTAAGACCGAATTGCAAGTAAGGAGCTTGCTATCATTCATGTAGTCGGGTCTCAAAGACCCGACTAAAATTGAGAAGTGCAAAGAAAAAAGAAAAAGAAAAACTCTTGACCCAATTGCAAGGATCAATGTAGTCTTACTTGCAGTTGGGTTGCAAGGGTGTTTGCAATCGATGTGGTTAGGGGTTTTAGACCCGACTTAAAGTCCTTAAGAAAATTACAAGGAGAATCCCTTCCTGTAGTGTCCCCATTTCTAGCAGGTCATTGAATTGATGGTGTCAGGTCATTATTGCGATCCTCGTGGTCTGGCGAGGTGTTTAGAGGGTCATTGGTGTGAACTTACTATTTATAGTAAGTCAATGGATAGTTCCGATGAGCTCGGATGAGTTAGAGGAGTTGAATGATGCTTTCGGTTTTCATTTCTGGCTTCCGGTTTGGGCACCAAGAATCTTGGAGAGAGCATCTATTTTTAGTAAGTCACCCCATCAGGTTCATTCATCATCTTTCATCATCAGGATCACTCCTGTGCAGACAGATTTCGATTCGGATGCTTCTTCAGTTGTTTTCGCAAGACGGGTGGTTTATTATTATTATTTCATTAAATTTGCTAAGGTTGTCATTTTTGTTGGTATTATATGTTGGATACCTTAGTGTTATAGCTCGTTGGAACCAGGATGAAAAGTTTTAAATCTTGGGCACAAGAAACACGGACCTTGCGTGTCATAATTTCATGATATTGGTGAAAGGTCATTTTTGGAGCCAAATGAGTTAATAATTATATTATTCAATATGTGCCTAAGTATAAAAAGTGTTTTAAGTGAAAAGTGTGTGAGAGAAGACACTTTTAATTATAAAAGCAATGCTTTGTGAAAGGAAAATCATCTATTGAATATTTTATAATTTTTCTTCTTGAGCCTTGGGCTAGGGTTTCTAAGTTCTTCACTGCTGCAATTGTGCTGAGGTAAACAATTGCAAGATCTCTCTACTATATTTCTGTGGCTAAGGAGAGAATTGGATTTATTCTGGAGATTATTATCTGAGGAGATTGTTGATAATAAATTGGCACACTGAGAGTGCAATTAATTCTGAAATTGATTTTGTCATTGAACTGAGACCTGCATTAAGAGGTCAATCTGATTGGAGTTTGCTGAGGAGTGAACCAGAGATTTATTTGTTATTTCTAGGCAGAGAATATAGTGACGTTGGAGTGCTCTCTGCTGGCCGCACGTGGAGATCTTTTGTTCTTGCGTGCTGGAGCATCAAATTCAAGAGTAAATGCAGGCCGCGTGACTAATTTGCGATCATTCGCGTGCCTGTAACTGTATTACAATGAGGAACGTGGATGTTGGTTGGCTGTCATCACAACACCAGACGTCTATATTGGCAAATATCAGGTTCCATTTCATTATTGTATTTGCTGAATAATTAATGAATGCATTTTCTAGAATCTATTAATAATAAATATGCTGGAAATGATTATGACTGTGGATTGAAAATCACAATTTGAAATTGATTATATAAATAAAGGGATACTTTCTTGCAAAATTATTATTTTGTGGTTGCAAAATCTATCAATTCTCAGTAGAGGGATTCAGGCTCATTACAGCAGTCTCAGAGCCTTCTCGCCAGCCTGTGGAAATTTGTAAAAAAAAAAATTGAGTGAGTGATCAGCACTCTATTGAAATTGAATGGATAGGCACATGGGAACTTATAGCAATAGACAGGTGAAACCGTATAGCAGTAGACAGAAGAAAACATCATATAGTTTGTCTGAATTTAAAAGGCAAACTGATGCCTTGGTTAGACAGTTGGATCATAGTCGAGATATTCAGAACAATCTTAGTGAACAATTGCCAGATCCGGCTACCACTGACAAGGCGGCTAGATACATGGTTTCACTCTTGGGCAGATCTTCTTCTCGTAGGACACAGGATACGAGACAGGTTGACACGGTGAGGGAGGTCAGGAGAGACCTGCGGGGTGATTTCACAGCTGCACGTGAGCCTAGCACATCAGTTCCAGAGATCAGTACCCCTCCAGTTGAGTTACCCCACACTTTTATTGTAGGGTCATTACCTATCTCAGTGGACGAGCACATGACAGTTACACCGGTCGGTAGTTGCATGGAGACTCAACACTCAGTTGATGGTCCGGTGATACAGCAAGAGATGACACTTGGAGTTGATGTTCGTACTATACCGGATTGTATTATAGAGACAGCCAGTGGCTCTAGTTCAGTTTGTCGGGAGGATAGTCCTATGGTCAATGTTGAGGGAGTTGCTGATAGTGGGAGTGTTGTAGTGTTGGAGGATATGACGGTGGACTCTAGATCGCCAGAGGAGGATACCACTTTTGAGGACTGCCTTGAGGAGTCAGATAGTACAGATCTGGATAGCGACAGTCCCGAGAAGGGGTTAGTGCAGGAGATGTCAGTATTCTCTTGTGTTGAGGATTTTAGCATGGAGTCTGCATGTGGTCATACCAGTGTTGAGTTTGAGATAGTAGACACGGACTCATGCTAGCATGACTCAGATTCATTTGTTAGTAGGGAGACAGATGAGGTACAGTTCGAGTCACCAGAGGAGGTAGAGACCTTGTTAGCATCTTGGTTTGCTACTAGTACTTCCTATGTGACCCATGAGGATGACTCCATCAGTGGTGAGTCATGTCTGTATCAGACCTTGAGAGAGGACTCCGAGTTCCTGGATCGGTCCCAGGATTTGGACTATTTAGAGGTTACAAAGGACAAGGCAGTTGGGAGTGTTGAGGAGGTAGATTTTGTAGCAGCTTCCTCAGGTACAGAGGAGTTCAATGGAGATGTGTCAGCTGCTAGTACTCCATTTGAGGATGTGAGTTCAATTGTTAGTTCACAGAGCTCAGATGACAGCACACTAGGGGATAGTGTTTCTGAGAGGAGTATGTTGGGTACCACTTCTATTCATAGTACAGACAGTGTGCCAGGGGTGATGCATAGGAGGCCTATAATTCAGAGTCATCATGTGTCTAGTCAGTTGAGAGTCAGCGAGTATGATATTGTTACCGCATTTGAGCATTTTGATGTTGCTCGGCAGCTGCTAGTTGTTCATTGATGGGGTTCTCCTATGGATGATGAGGATGGTAGTTGTTACTTGTCTCTGACAGAGATTCATGCCTTACGGGAGGCTATCGGAATTTTGAGACAGGACTTTTTTAGGTTGGTAGCCGACCGAGATCACCTAGTTGAGTGGGGAAGTACAGCATATGAGGCACTCTTGGATAGAGAGGACGAGGTGAGTGAGCTTACTCGGGAGCTCACGACGACTTCTGAGGCTTTAGAGAGCACTCAGTTGGCTCTCCAGGAGTCACTGATTCAGTTAGCAGAGGTGACTGTGGAATTGGAGCAGCTTCAGTCTACACAAGCACTAGATCTAGTGCAGTTACATATTGTGGTCTCTGGTGATTTCATGACGTCCATAGTTGGGGTTGTTGGATGTGATGGTGTTGGGGATACATCCACCCTTGATTCTAGTGTTGGAGGTACAGGTTCACTTCCATCGGATACTTGTGCAGATGAGTTAGGCAATGCAGTAGAGGGTTACAGTGTGCCTAACTTTGGGGTGGATATTCCGGTTGGGATGGATAATCCGGTTAGTAGCATTGCGTCAGGTGATATAGTACAGGACGTTGTAGGTAGTGTAGTGGACTCGTCAGTGTTCAGTGTTTCTGTTCAAACACTACTCCTTTGATTGCTCAGTAGGGAGGCATGGTATCACCTGAGTTGGTTGTTAGTGATCACATAGTTGGTGATGATAGGCAGCTGGCTACATCACAGTTACACGATGACCAATTATGGATCCGAGGGGAGAAGATGGATGCTACCACCTATAAATTTTACTGCACAGAGTCATTCTTGGATCACCTTCTTGAGAGTTCTGAATTTCGTGAGGGATCTTACCAAGCTTTTGAGGGTGTTCTCATCCGGGGTACTGACGCGATTCGGCGTTTAGTGAGAGAGATTGTAGGTACTTTGACTACGATGCTCCCTCACAGAGATTTCGAGGTTGGGTTTGCTGAGAGGGTCACCCAAGACCCTATCCACCCAGTTGTGCAGAGTTCGAGATTGGAGCCATCTTTGGGTTCGCGACTGGGGAATGATGAGCCTTTGACAGAGATCGGAGCATTTTATCATCGTTACACAGTGAGTGCTCATTATTTTCCTTTGACCCACATGTTGATGAGTTGATGGCACATAGAGGTGGGTTGGCTACTAGTCTTTATTATCTGTTATGTGATGGGTTCACACCATCAGTAGTTGATGGGAGTTTTGACTACAAGTCAGTAACAGGTAACTTGCAGAGTTATGGTGACTGCAGAGATACGGTGGGTGGATATCCAGGTCCTGGTATAGTTTTGTTCAGGGGTATTCATCACTATTGTGCAGATGGTCTATACACTCAGTACAGGCCAGTTGGGTGTGCAAGGGAAGTTTAGTGTGCACGGCATCCGAGTCACCCATACATCTTGGGTTTTGATGGTCATGAGATTTATTTCTCTTGGGATCCGAGCAGAGATAGATTCAGTACGGGAGTGTGGGTGAGTGGTTGTTATGGATCTTTTTACAAAGTTATCCCGTTTGTTTTTCAAGGGATGCTACAGGAGCTTGCACTTTGCGCTAGAGGCATGGCTTACAGTTTTCCATGGGATCCAGGTGGATTGTGATGTTTCTTGTTGTGGTGATTGCTTGGGGACAACCAATCTTGGGGAGGGAGGACTGTAATGTCCCCATTTCTGGCAGGTCATTGAATTGATGGTGCCAGGTCATTATTGCGATCCTCGTGGTCTGGCGAGGTGTTTAGAGGGTCATTGGTGTGAACTTACTATTTATAGTAAGTCAATGGATAGATCCGATGAGCTCAGATGAGTTAGAGGAGTTGAATGATGCTTTCGGTTTTCATTTCTGGCTTCCGGTTTGGGCTCCAAGAATCTTGGAGAGAGCATTTATTTTTAGTAAGTCACCCCATCAGGTTCATTCATTATCTTTCATCATCAAGATCACTCCTGTGCAGACAAATTTCGATTCAGATGCTTCTTCAGTTGTTTTCGCAAGACGGGTGGTTTATTATTATTATTTCATTAAATTTGCTAAGGTTGTCATTCTTGTTGGTATCATATGTTGGATACCTTAGTGTTATAGCTCGTTGGAACCAGGATGAAATGTTTTAAATCTTGGGCACAAGAAACATGGACCTTGCGTGTCATAATTTCATGATATTGGTGAAAAGGTCATTTTTGGAGCCAAATGAGTTAATAATTATATTATTCAATATGTGCCTAAGTATAAAAAGTGTTTTAAGTGAAAAGTGTGTGAGAGAAGACACTTTTTAATTATAAAAGCAATGCTTTGTGAAAGGAAAATCATCTATTGAATATTTTATAATTTTTCTTCTTGAGCCTTGGGCTAGGGTTTCTGAGTTCTTCACTGCTGCAATTGTGCTGAGGTAAACAATTGCAAGATCTCTCTACTATATTTATGTGGCTAAGGAGAGAATTGGATTTATTCTGGAGATTATTATTTGAGGAGGTTGTTGATAATTAATTGGCACACTGAGAATGCAATTAATTCTGAAATTGATTTTGTCATTGAACTGAGACCTGCATTAAGAGGTCGATCTAATTGGAGTTTGCTGAGGAGTGAACCAGAGATTTATTTGTTATTTCTGGGCAGAGAATATAGTGACGTTGGAGTGCTCTCTGCTAGCCGCACGTGGAGATCTTTTGTTCTTGCGTGCTAGAGCATCAAATTCAAGAGTAAATGCAGGCCGCGTGACTAATTTGGGATCATTTGTGTGCCTGTAACTGTACTACAGTGAGAAGCGTGGATGTTGGTTGGCTGTCATCACAACACCAGACATCTATATTGGCAAATATCAGGTTCCATTTCATTATTGTATTTGCTGAATAATTAATGAATGCATTTTCCAGAATCTATTAATAATAAATATGTTGGAAATGATTATGACTGTGGATTGAAAACCACAATTTGAAATTGATTATATAAATAAAGGGATACTTTCTTGCAAAGTTATTATTCTGTGGTTGCAAAATCTATCGATTCTCAGCAGAGCGATTCATGCTCATTACACTTCCAAACCAGGTCTTGAGGAACCAACTGCAAGGGTGTCCATTTCCCAATTTTGTGGGTCGCATTTTGCACAAACTTCTTGTGATCGGGCATCACAATCTTGATGATAAGCGAGCAAAGAAAGCCTTCTTCAAGCAAAAGGTTAGGATTTCTTAAAACCTGAAATTTCATTACAATTGAAATAGCCATCTTCGAAAACCCCAAAATAGACGATTTGAATTCAATCAAAAACAAAAACCTAAAGACACAAACCCTAAACAAACAACAAAAATGACCAAACTTGTAACAAAAGTGAAAGGAAAGAGAAAACGAACAAACATACCTGATAAGTATGCAGAGAATCTGTTTGTCAAAAGACTCAATCTCACCAATACAAACGCCCAGTTCTCACATGAAGGTTTCAAGAGTACACACAAGGGTAAAACAAGCTCACAACGCTCAAGAATGAGTTTAAAACGAAAAGAAAGAGTTATAAATCAATTAGAAATCAATTTCATTAAGGATATTAGATGCTTATTTATTTGTGGTCGGGTCTTGGAGAATCGGATACAAAGGTTCATATGCTCGTATTTGCAATGCAGACCTTAAAACCCAAATTGCAAGTGCAATTCAGGTCCTGAGGGCCGAATTGCAAATGACAATGCAAACTAACTTAACTTGCAATAAAAAGAGAGGATTTGATATTTGGTGTTTCATCCTGGAATACCAAGTGTTTCATCGTGCATGTTGAAGTGGTCACGAAACTTGCATCAACATTACCAACCTCAACCATTGGTCCTCAACTACCAAACCCAAATATAGGTATGTAATAATCTTCTCGAGTTTGATACCCCTCCATAGATCAAATCAACAAAGCTTCAGACGATTTCAATTTAACTCACTATTCTTACTAAGTTCGACAATTTAAATTAAAAGTGACTTTAATGGGGGCCTATTGATGTGAGTTTTGTTCCACTACAACATACAAAATCAAACACTTAGTATTCCAAGACGAAATACCAAATACTCAATCCTCTCTTGAATAAGGTCATCTCTCATGCTAAGCTTGCAAAGTAATATCATGAAATGACTTCAAGGTTCCCGTCAACTGTAGATACCCGATCAGTGAAATAATGTGATTTGTTGGTAATCACTAAGGGGACTTACGTTGTTCACTAGGATTTGTCAACTTGGTTCGAATAATTTGGCTTTACAATGTGCAATGAAAATATACTCTTTTGATTTCCAATTCTTGACTATATTTAATCTTCTTATTTCTTCTACTTCTACTCCTAATTGTGAATGCAAGGAAGTGTGGATGGACTTGGACTCTACTAGATGCGGTTTCATCAGCGACCTCCACCCCACCTAGTGCAAGCTTCTAAGGAATACTTAAATGACTTTCATATCAATATTTCCTCTTCAATCCCATCAATAGATGCAAACTAAAGATTTAATATCAATTGAAGTTAAGAGAAATCACTAGCTTACCACACAAGGCACTCTTACCATCAGCAAGAGGCTAGTGGCCTAGTTTTGTTCAAGTCAAGCACGTAAACATCCACAATTTCTTTCATCCAACTAAACTACTTTTAAACAACACGAAATGAAATCTTAATCTAAGTGAGGGAATGTAGAAACCATGCAATACTCCAAACTTGATCACAACAATTCACCATGCAAGGCACAACCATGAATTAAGAACAATTTGGCAGTATCATAGCAACAACTTCAACAAGTCTTGCTTTACAAATGAGAGGGGTGGGGTTTATATATGAGCCCCAATTACAATGAATGGCCAAGATTGATTTGAAACCAACAGCTCAAATAAAACCATTACAAACCCTAATTAGGGCAACCAAAAATAGCCAATAGAAATGAAGCAGCACAAAATGAGCCAATGAGAAAATTCAACGAGTTGAGGACCAATAAGAAGCAAGGAAGTTGCCTAGTCATCATACAACTCATCATCCAAGATGTGCACTCCTTTCTCCCTTCTAATGAACTTGACCAAAATTTTACCAAGTTCCTCCATGTCAATGCTAGGAAAGTTGTCATGTTGCAACTCCATTACTTCCAACTTTTACATACAAGTGTCCAATGTATTATCCCAATCCGAAGTATGCCTCTTTTCTCTTGCAATCTTTATCTTAATTCTACTTCCTTATCCTTGGGAATTTTTTATCGTTTTTGGACTTTTTTCTTTTGGATGACTTGACTTCATAATACTTGAAACCTTCATATTTTCACTTTCATTGTTTTGAATTCTTCTTTGTCTTCTTCATCTTCGGACTTGATCCTTGGAGCAATCCCCTGAACACATTCACACCTCCCTTGGCATATTAAATCTTCCACAATCCATTTCCTTGTATAACTCGATCATCATCAAGATCACTCCCTTGATGGGAATCTTGTCCTTGAATTCTTTCTTACTCCTCGACCAAAGACTTGTCTCTATGTCCCTATCCATGTTTCTATGCTAACTTTGGTGTTAGAATCATCCTCGAACATTACTTGGTGTACTTGTTTGATCCTTATGGAAAATGGATGTGAATAGGGACAAGTTTATCTCCTTGTAAGATAGTCCTTATTCTTCAAGAATTTAATCAAGTGGAAAATTGACTTGAATAGGGACACATGAATGCCAATGAATTGAATCCCTGAACTTGCCCATGCACTCCTTTAAATCCGAGTTGTCCCATGTCCTTGCTTGATAGAGGCTTGATCTTGAGATAATTCCTATAGCTCGATTCTTGAACTTTCTTTCCTTTGTCCCAGCTTTGAAGTGCATTGTCATCTATGGTGGAAATTTTCCTGTCATAGACATTAATTGATTTCACATTCCTTGTTCAATCCTTTCTCTGACTATTGTTCATCCTCTTGGTGGAAAACTGATAGGGAAAAGGATAAAATGAAGTCCCTATAAAATTTCCTTGTTTTGCATACCTTTCCCAGCTAGTGGAAAATCAATCTGGACAGGGACAACCTGATAACTCTATATAAAATGCTCTTACGTTGTCCTTGATCCTGTCACCTTAGTCTCTGAATGGAAGATCAACTCTAATAGAGATTTCGTGATTTACTCAAGACTATTCCATCCTTGTACTCCTTGCTTATCAATGTCTGACGCAATCACTCCTGCAAAAGAGAAGAAGGTATGAAGTTTATGATCTTGTAAGGGAATCTAATTAGGAAATTAATTTCAGTCCCTTAATCCCTTGATTTTGTCATTAATTTATTGTAATGTCCCCAAATTGATAGAGAATAAATTAATTAAGTTAATTAATTATTTGGTCCCTACTTAAAAGAAATATTATTAAGGACCTTTAATTAATTAATGGGGGGGCCCTTTTTATTTAATTATTGTCCGTAGGTGTTTACCGGGTCGGCGTTCTTTTGTAAACCCTCGGGAGTTTCTCCGAAGGGGTATTTATGCCCGGCATGTAGGTAGTTGTAGGCATGTTGAATTTGATATCGTATTATTGTTGCAAATTCCGGTTGGAGTTCTAGTGTGCACCACTTCGGAAGTGAAAGACCTTCACTATTTGGCCTATTGCAGTTTCAGTGGGATTCACCCTCACCCTACTCTGTTTGTTCTGCTTGTATCGGATCTAGCAAATCCGAAGTACTCTATTCATAATCTCTTTCTCTGGCAATTGTTCATATTTGGTACTTCGTTGTTCTGTGCGCCTGGAATCACTAAGTTACTCCATCCATACTACCCACCTCCATCCGTACTACCCACGTCCATCCGTACTACCTCCCTCCATCCGTACTACCCACCTCCATCCGTACTACCTACATCCATCCGTACATACAGCCTGCCTCCATCCATACGGCCTCCCTGCCTCCATCCGTACAGCCTGTGTAGTCATCCCATCCAGTACGGCCTGCTCCTCCAGTACGCCAGAGTGGTACGCCCAGAGTTAGGAATATTACAGTGGTATCAGAGCTGGTGATCTTGCCAGCCTGTTGGCAAGATTGAGAGTTTTGACTGGATCACACTATGACACTCCACGATGCCATATATTCTTTATCTCAGGTCTCAGCTGATTGGAAGGCACATCTATTGGTCGAATACTTCCGCATGCCAACTGTTGGATGGTCAAGTGTAGGATGACAGATACAAGGTGGTTGGCGACATCATTTACTATAGGGACAAAATCTATTTGGTACCCGAGTCCAAGATGAAGGAAAGGATTCTGAAAGAAGATGTTTGCACAAATATCATCGAACCAACACCTAATGATAAACTTGATGGAAATACAGATTTTATTAGTG
>MU224219.1:166668-190842 GCA_018584345.1 Thuja plicata
TGCATGTGCGTGGTCATGATGCGGCATGGGGGTTTCAATAGATACAATTATCGATGCCCGCGCTTAGTTTGGGATCCTGGAGTTTTGATGACGGATTGCTTGAGGACAAGCAATCTTTGGGCGGCGAAGATTTGTAATGTCCCCAAATTGATAGAGAATAAATTAATTAAGTTAATTAATTATTTGGTCCCTATTTAAAAGAAATATTATTAAGGACCTTTAATTAATTAATGAGGGAGCCCTTTTTATTTAATTATTGTCTATAGGTGTTTACCGGGTCGGCATTCTTTTGTAAACCCTCGGGAGTTTCTCCGAAGGGGTATTTATGCCCGGCATGTAGGTAGTTGTAGGCATGTTGAATTTGATATCTTATTATTGTTGCGAATTCCGGTTGGAGTTTTGGTGTGCACCACTTCGGAAGTGAAAGACCTTCCCTATTTGGCCTATTGCAATTTCAGTGGGATTCACCCTCACCCTACTCTGTTTGTTCTGCTTGTATCGGATCTGGCAAATCCGAAGTACTCTATTCATAATCTCTTTCTCTGGCAATTGTTCATATTTGGTACTTCGTTGTTCTGTGCGCCTGGAATCACTAAGTTACTCCATCCATACTACCCACCTCCATCCGTACTGCCCACTTCCATCCGTACTACCTTCCTCCGTACTACCCACCTCCATCCGTACTACCCTCCTCCATCCGTACTACCTCCCTCCATCCATACATACGGCCTGCCTCCATCCGTACGGCCTCCCTGCCTCCATCTGTACGGCCTGTGTAGTGCATCCCATCCAGTACGGCCTGCTCCTCCAGTACGCCAGAGTGGTACGCCCGAAGTTAGGAACATTACATTTATGCTCCATGACTTGGAAAAATCATATTTGAAGGCTGCAAATGAAATCCAAAACCAAGTATGAGAGTCCTAAAGTCTGAGGTCAAATCTGAAATTTTAAGTCTGAGCACTGGTCTGAAGACAAACCAATTTAAGAGCATAAAATAGTCCCTTTGCTGCTACACACTTGAAAAAAAATCAGAATTTTGAAGTCCTGAAATCTGAGAAATTTTCTGAGGACACATGTCTGAAGACAAAGTCTAAAGACATGGTCTTCAAATAGGTGCAATCGGATTGTAAGGACATTGAAATCATGTTAATTGACTTATTTAGACTTCAAAATGTAAGGATCAGACCTCTTCATTAATGCACAAACTCTGATTTTTCTGAGCACAGACCTGCAACATGTCCAAAAAAACTTGGAAATCAATGCACTGTTTAGTTAAACGTCACTCCAAACATGCATTGTGAGGCCTGGTAATAGGAAATAAGTCTTAGGATCAAATTGGTTTTGGAGACAAATTCTAAGAATAAGTCTGAAGACATCACTTCATTCTCACAACTAGTGACTTAGACTTCAGCAAATCATCCCATCAAATGACGAGCACATTCCAATGAGGTTTAAGGATTAGAAGTGAAAGAACAAACCTTCTAACAAAAAGATGTAAATCTGATTTCTGAAGACAAGTCTGAAACTTACCCTCTTCCGGATGATTTTCCCCTTTAAATTTGGTGTTTTTAGCACAAGGACATCCCCTTAATACTCAGCAATAGTCCTTGGGGCAATTGGGCAAGTTAGGAATTTATTGTGATTTTATCAAAAATCACCCCTGTTTTGGTAGTTTTCAGATTTATGTCTGCAGACACTAGAATTTTCAGACCTCTGTGGGTTCAAAATGGGCTTAGAATAACTCCAAAAGGTCTACACTGAATACAATTTAGCATTTAAGATCATTTAAAAACTCTGAAATTTTCCCAAGAAAATCAACTTTAATAGAGGTGTTTTCAGACTTAGTCTGAAAACTCTTATTTCCAGCCCCTTTAATGCTTCAAATTAATCAAAGAATGTGCATTTTATCCTTGCAATCACTCCATAATCAAATCTGGAGTAGTTTGGGCTTTGTGGATTTTACATGAATTTCCAAAAAATTGCCCATCTAGAGAAAAAACTCAGACTTTTATCTGAAGACACTTACCAATCAGTCCCTTGATGCCTCAGAAATGAACTTTCAGCCCTGCATTGGTCTGCAATCACATGGACAGGTTTGGGGGGGCTGAAACATTCCTACGATTTTCCAGAAAAATCGCCCCTTAGGAAGAAATTTTCAGACTTAAATCTGAATATACTGTTATTACAGCCAACTCACCTTATTTTCTTCCCTTGGAAGAAAGGTCTGATTTCACCCAGCAACTACTAAGATCAGATTAGCAAATGTTGATTGATGTCCCCTCTTGGTTTGATTTCCAGCTCTTTGAACTTTTCTTCTATCACCTTCAGCCACTTTACCACCTTCTTATTCTTCTTTATGGTTGTAGCTTCTCTTTCTAAAGGGATTTTGGCTTTGCTTTTCACCCACACAAGCAATGTGGGATAAAGCCTTTTGTCTTATATAAGCTTGTAGAACTTTATTATATTATTTTCTCTTTTATTTAATTAATTTTTATTTTTATTTTATTTCACCAAGGAAAAATCGACCAGCTTAGGGATTCCATATTCCTTCAAATTTGCCTTGTCTCCATTTAAATAATCTTCCTTGTCCATAGAAGGGAGAATCAACCCTCATAGGGACTAATATAATCCCAAAAATTGACATTTTCACTTAACAAAAATGTGGCTCAAAGGGTAAAATGACCCATGTAGGGTTAAATTCAATCCCATACTTAGAAAAAAATTTGCATCCACAATCACTCAAAGGGGAAAAACAACTTGGGTCTAGATAATTCCAACTCCGCCCTCCAAAATTTGGCTAAGTACAAAACCAAAGGGAAATCCGCCTTGTGTCTGGACTCTTCATTTTCATCATTTATCTCTGCATTCCAGTTGGGGGGAAATCGATCCATGCTTGGATAATTTCCACACTTCAAAAAAATTTCAAGCAAATGTCATCCAAAGTGGGGAAATTCATAGTATATTTGGATTTTATTCCCAACACTTAGAAAAATTTCAAGAAAATGCCAATTAAAGTGGGGAATTTCATGATATGTCTGGATTTTGATCAAAATAAGTGGGCAAATTCATAATAAGTCTGGATTTTGATCAAAATAAGTGGGGAAATTCATGATAACTCTGGATTTTGATCAAAATAAGTGGCGAAATTCATAGTAAGTCAAGATTTTGATCAAAATAAGTGGGGAAATTCATAATAAGTCCGGATTTTGATCAAAACAAGTGGGGAAATTCATAGTGAGTCCGGATTTTGTTCAACCTGAGTCTGTGAAACCAACGACTCTAGGATCTTTGCTTTTGTCGTATAAAATGCCAAAATTGGAAGCACTTCACATATCATAACACATGCTTCGTTGCAACCCAATGTTCAACTCTAGGGAATGACATGAAGCAAATATAACTCACAACAAAACTGAGGTCGGGTCTAGTGGCAGTGAGATAGATGAGACTGCCCACTAGTTGCCTGAACACCAACTTATCCATTAGAGGTGGCGGACGATTTCAGCCCTTTCTCCATAGGTGTGGATGCGGGTTTGCAATCATGCATCCAAAATTTATCTAGAAAACTCTTGGCATACTTTGATTGAGATATAAAAATACTATCATTTGTCTGTCAAACCTCAATACCTAAACGATAGTGCAGAATTCCTAAATCTAACATGTTAAAGGATTGGCACAAGCATTGTTTGATCTGCTCAATCAAAAGTGCAACTACTAGTAAGAATCAGGTCATCAACATAGATGACAAGTAGTATATCACCATCAGTAGTTTTGACATACATATTGGAATCAGAAGGACTCCTCATAAAGCCTTGATCACTAAGGTACTTATCAATCTTATGTGCCAAGTCGAAGGAGCCTGTTTCAGGCCATAGAATGCTTTCACCAATCTGCATGCCTAGTGTTCTTCACCAGCAACCTTGAAACCAAGAGGTTGTGCCATATAGACTTCTTTCAAGTCACCATTCAGTAATGCACTCTTGACGTTCATTTGAAAGGCTTTCCATCGAAACCGGGCTTACAGATGAGCACAAGCTGAATGCTACTCATTTTGGTTGTGGAAGCAAAAGAGTGCATAGATTTGCCCTCCCAACCATAGACAATACCCGATTGTCTCCCCCGAGCACTTGAATGTTCAATTTGTTGTAGGATGATGTGTATTATTCATTGCGTATGATAGATCCAAGAGAGGAAGATTCAATCTTCCTTTATACCTATCGGTGGTGCTCCTTCACCAAGGGTCACCACTCTTCAAGGTTGGCACCATTAAGTATATTATCACAATAATATAATAATTATATTATTTTGTCAATAATTATCAATTATATTATTATTATAATATTATATAACTATTATATTATCAATAATTATATTATCAATATAATTATATTGTCACAACCTTTATGTTATCTATGTCCGCTTGAAGGAATCTGACGATAGCTACAATAACATTAACACTCTCTCTAGTTAGGGAGGAATACTTCTCGATATCTGAGTTATGTAGTGATATCCACCATGGCTACTCCCAGAGGTGGGTCCATCATGGCTACTCCCATGTATGGAAATGCAAATGAACACAAGTGCTCATCACGGAATCACTCAATGTGATGTCGTCATCTCATCATGAGGTTCACCGTGGCTACTTTCAGAGGGTGAATAAACACAAGTGTTGAGTCACGAAGTCTCTAACATGACATCCACAATGGCTACTCACAGAGGGTGAATAAACACAAGTGTCAAGTCATGGAGTCTCTCACATGACATCCACCATGGCTACTCCCAGAGGGTGGAATAAGGGCTTTCACCTCAAACTTCTCTTTCATAGAGAAGAATGCATTAAAAAGGGCTTGCACCTCAAACTTCTCTCACAGAGAAGAATGCATTAACAAGGGCTTGCACCTCAAACTTCTCTCTCACAGATAAGAATGCACTAAAGTACATCTCAAGAAATCATTGATGCTAAGACTCCCTCTTAGCAAGGGCTTCATTCTCCACAATTCCAAGCTTGTCTCGAAAATGCACAAACTTCACGCTGGCAAGGGGCTTGGTGAGAATATCGGACGTTTGATCATCAGTGATAATGTACCATAACTGAATAGCATTCCTTTGCACCATATGTATAATATAGTGATATTTGATCTCCACATGCTTTGACCTATCATGAAATACAAGGTTAGAGTCTGCATCACTCTTGGTGAATCCCAAGCTCACCAAGTATCCATCTATCCAGGAATATCACAACTCAGGTATCAGCATTAAGGCCTTCCAGCCTACATACATTGGACTCCATCCCATGAATCAAGCCCTCTAACTGATCAAGAGAAACCATCTCAACATGGTCCACTCCCTCTGAATCAAAATGACCAAGATCATCGAATGCCAATTGAAGAAGATCCTTTAGCTGCTCCAGATGTCTAGCACTGCTGAGAGTTTAGGATTGTCCTTCTTGACCTTATCCTAGATCACTTTATTCTCAATAGGTTCCAAGTCGAGAATACTCATCAAAGGATACTTATTTCTTATTGCACGCTCAATCCTTCCTTCCATCGCTTTCAGTTGCCTGTTTAAGATTTGAAAAAAACCTATTTGATTCATCCTGCAGATTTATTTTTTTAGTCAACGTACTGGACTGAGATCTAGTCCATTGTTTCCAGAACTGAGCATCCTCTCTCGATTCCTTCTGCAACAACTCTTCAGTTTGGACAAGCAATTCTACTGTGGGATGCATTAGAGTTGAATCTGTTGTAATAGGTCTCCTCATCACAGGCATATGATTATTTGTGTCAATGATCACAAAATTGTTTACAGGAGCATTTTCTCATACACAAATGTACTTGTCTGATTCCATAGCAACATGAATGTAATAAATTGTCGATTTATCCCCAGACTTAGCTACATCAGAGCCTCCTTCATGGTGATCGGTGCGCTAGCTGAACAAAGTACTCACACTGTTGGTAATTCTCAGATTATTATAACGCTCCCTGCTGATGTGAATAAAATCAAAGGAGGTAATCTGTGACATCAAAGGCTCATTATCACAAATAACCAATATAAAGGGTATTTTCTTCATAATGTGATTTTCTTCTCAAAACAGGGACTTGGCAGCTTTGATTGTGGTCACTTTGTTCTTCTCCTTGCAGGTTGTGCAAGTAAGCTACAGATGGCTTCCACTACAGATGTATCAATCATCTGTCTCTAACATTGTGATATGCTCTGGCTCAAATTTTTGCAACTCCTAAAACATGAAATGTGATATCCACCAACTGGAGGACCAATTCGTCAATACATCTGCCGCCTAATAAAAACCTCCCTCGATGATGTTGGAAAAGGAATCACACATGCCATTCAATAAGCCCAAACACAGAGGCTGCTCAGACAATAATGTGAAGCTATTCAAAGCGTTCCTAACAATATAATCAACCGATATACATGCTCCTGTAGTGAAAATTCTTTGAAGGAGGATAACCGATGAAGAGTGACCTTGCAGACTGTCTTCACACAATCACTAGGTTCTGAAGAACAAGAAATATCTACTAATCGAGAGCAAATATATCATGAATGAAACCCTTTGATGTCTCCTTTCTCAATAGGAGTCCAAATCCAACCCGATCCAATGAGAACTTGGAAGAAAAGAAATGTGGCCTCATACAAAATGAAACTCAAAAGCTCACCGCCTGAAAGATCAATGTATATAACTTCCAATGATGTGTCATATTTGAAGGAATTTGGCTTATGCTAATCTATTTTAATAGCTAGAAAGATTAGAGTGATCTGATATTCCAGCCCCTCTCATGAGAGAGTCAAGGCTGTCCTTTCTCTGATACCATGTTTTTGGTGCTCGTTTAACCACAGGCAATGATTTGCCCTCCCAACCATAGACAATACCCGATTGTCTCCCCCACGCACTTGAATATTCAATTTGTAGTAGGATGATGTGTATTATTCAATGTGTATGATAGATCCAAGAGAGGAAGATTCAATCTTCCTTTATACCTATCGGTGGTGCCCCTTCACCAAGGGTCACCACTCTTTAAGGTTGGCCTCATTAATTATATTATCACAATAATATAATAATTATATTATCACAATAATATAATAATTATATTATTATCTTGTCAATAATTACAATTATATTATTATTATAATATTATAAAATTACTGTATTACCAATAATTATATTATCACAACCTTTATGTTATCTATGTCGGCTTGAAGGAATCCGACCATAGCTACAATAACATTAACACTCTTGACGTTCATTTGAAGGGCTTTCCATCAAAACCGGGCTGACATGGTTAGGACAAGTCGAATGCTACTCATTTTGGTTGTGGAAGAAAAAGTCTCCTCATAATCAATTTCCTCTTTCTGTCAGAACCTTCTAGCAACTAGTCAAGCCTTGTTTTTATCAAGGGTTCCATCAGCCTTGTACATAACTCGATACACCCATTTGCAGCCAATGGGCTTCTTCCCAGATGTAAGATCAAAAAGGAACCAAGTGTTGTTCTTTAGAAGACTATGGTGTTTTGCTTCCATAGCCTATTCCCACTCACGTGTGCCTTTAGCCTCTAAATAGGATTGAGGCTCATGAACACTGTGAATGTTGGCCATAAGAGCAAAATTAACGGTATTCTTCTACTTGTTCTTGTTTCTAGTTGATCTACCCTCAATGAGCTCATCATCATGGAGATCACCTCTAGTCTTGGCCCACCATTTAGGCCAGAGAGTAGAAGTACCAAGATCTGATTCTGGGATGGCTGCAATAGGTTCAACAAGATGTATATCAACATCTTCCTAAGGAACGTTGGGTGGTGCAATATCATGTCTTGGAAACTCCACAACTTCAGAGTCATAGTCGTTTGAACCCCCCATCAAGTGGACCTAATGGAAGACTAACACCCGAATCTTGAAGCTCCAAAGGGAGATCCTCAGGATGCAAAACAAGAGAAGAGAGCTAAAAAGGCCCTCTTTCTTCATCAAAGACAACAGCGCGACTAAATATGAGAGTATCAATGTCTACATCAATCAACCTATATGCTTTGTGATTTTTATTGTATACTGTGAATAAAAGAATCTGGCTCTTGTAATTCAATTTTGAGAACTTAGCATCTGGAACCCAAACATAAGCCGAAGAGCCAAAGACTTTCAGGTAATTGATTTTAAGCTTCCTGCCAAACCAAGCTTCCTAAAGTCTTCCTATTAATGGCCTGGGTAGGAGACCTATTCAAAAGATAGAGAGTAGTGTAGAGTGCTTCTGCCCAAAAAAAATTTGGAACACTTCTATGTTCCAACATAGAACGAGTCATCTCAGTGGTTGTGTGGTTTCCCCACTCAACTAGATCATTCTCTTGACGGGTGTAAGGGGTTGTAAACTAATGCTTGATGCCATGATGTGCACAGAACTTGGAGAAATCAAAAGAACAAAATTCCCCCCATTATCTAACCTAAGAGTTATTATTTGATGATTGGACTCTTTTTCTACCAAGGCCTTAAACTTTTGAAACATACTAAACACCTCTGATTTTTGTTTAAGAAAATACACCCACATTTTTCAACTAAAATCATCAACAAATAATAGAAAATACTTGGACCTAGTAACTGAAGAAGTGTTCATTGGTCCACATACATCAGAATGAACCAATTGTAATACCTTACAAGCTCGCCAAGTATCACTATCCGGAAATGGAATTCGATGTTGCCTTCCAACCTAAAAAGCTCCGCAAACTCCATCACTATGAGTCTAAATCTCTAATATGCCCATATCACTAATGCCAAAGATTGTTGATGGAAGAACTTTTGACTTGCCATGGCATCATTCTGAGAATCACCAGTGTCAACGAGTCTATAAAGACCATGATCATCAATGCCCAGAGCAATTGTAGTGCGAGTCTCCCAATCAACAATACTGCATTTGTGTGAACTGAATACCACATCCAGTTGAGGTGTCTCATAATCTGACTGACAAATAGAAGATTGAGTTCCATGCCTCGAACATAGTATACATTGATGAAAATTAAATTCCTCCCTCCAAATTGAATCTGCACATTGCCCTTTTCGACAACAATATACTCTTCTCCTCCAAAAACAATTGAATCAATAAAAGGTGTGTAATCAGTGAACCAATCTCAACGATGAGTAAAGTGTCGAGAAGCACCTAAGTCGATGTACCTAGCAAACAATTTGATGTGATTTGTTGGCCATTTGGCCATTAAGGCAAAGAAGGCAGATTCCTTCTACTCAGTGTCCTCAGTGTATTCTGCTATATCGGCCTTTTCTTGAGACCCTCCCTGCTTCTTTTGCTCAGAGGCCAAACGATGCCAACAATCTTTCTTCATGTGACCATACTTGCGGCAATAATTGAACTGAATGTTCTTCTTGGAGTTGTTCTGGGATTGACTTGGGCCTTTCTGCTGAGAGAACTGACTATTTCCTTTGTCCTGAGAAAAGGAATTTGTTGTGAAGGCCGGTTTTGTGGAGGATGAACTATTATCGCTACAAAATTGTCATCTCCATTGATCCTACTGCAAAAGTTTGATGCAAAGATCTGGAAACTTCAAGTCAACATTAATTGAGGTAATGTTAAGAATCTCAAAAAAGTGCTCATAAGACTTTGGTAGGCTTTTTAGAGTGATTACTACCATGTCTTCTTCCATTTTCCAACCAATCGCCTCCAACTGATCACGGATCTCCTTGGTTTTTGTGAGATGTTCCTACAGGGATAGATGCAATACTTGCAGACTTCTCAGTGCATATTTGTTTTCTCGCTAGAAGTTCAAGGTGGGGAGAAATTGCTACTTTTTCTTGCGGGGAAGTCGTCAAGTTTGTGCATACTTTTCAGCCACAGCTATATATTACATTTTAATGTCGAACAAAAAGTTACATTTGCATTTTGTGATTTCTATTTTGTTGTCCAACAAAGAAAAACCCTTCCAAGATATTGCAAGCTCAGTTTTAAAGATTTGGGTCAATTTAGAGCGGATTTGAAGAGGATTTTGAAGCAAAATCAAATTCTCAGGTAGGTTTTCAGATTTCTTTTTCTTTCATATTTTAAATCATTTTACCTCATTTTTGTTGCATCTAGGTTTATAGAAGCTCAATAATGGCATTTCCTAAGTACTCTAAATTATTTTAGAGTGTAATGAACAACATTTAACACCATTTTTTTCTTATTTTTTCACTATTTTCCCAAGAATCTCAACTTTTACTAAAAATGTCAAACCTTAAAACTTTTTCTTGTTTTTTCAAGTTTCAATTGTCTAAAATTATTTAAACTAATTTAATTTGTTTGTTAAATTTTGTATTAAAATATTAATTTGTAATTTTGTGGTTTCAATTTGTACATGTAGGTTGAAATTTGATTGATAATGGCAAATAGAGATTCTCCTACAACCGAGTCAGCTTTAGAGTCTGTCAGTGCCTCAATAAATACATGCCCATCTGGATATGTATGCATGCGTCCTAAAGGGGCTAGAGATAAGGCTTAGAAGTATGACTTTGAAGGACCAAAACATAATACCGTAATTCGCATCAAGTGTGAAAAAGTAATATATGGAGGCATAACTGCTTGAAATACCACCTTGCAAGCATCACAAAGCATGATGCAAGGGTTTGTGAGGGAACCACAGAAGAAATAAAAAGAGAAATCAATGCCTTGCTCGAAGCGCAAGAAAAGACAAAAAAGGAAAGTGAAAGGGCAAAACTAGCCATGAGAGCATGCATAGCTGAATATCAACATGTTACAATCAACCTTGAAGAAAAAGAAGCAGCACTTGAGGACATAGTGGGCTCTCTTTGTGGCCCACGTACCCGTAAGTCCACCACCCCCATAGCCCCCACTTCTACTACTAGTAGAGCACCACCATTGGTGCCACAACCGCAGTCTATAGATAGATATTTTGTGCACAGAAACACACCAAGAGCACAACCATCATTGGAGGGAACTAGTGGAATAGGGAGGTGCATCAACAAATAGAGTTTAGACTAAATTTATGTTCTTTTTTTATTTAGAGTAATTACTAATTTTTGTTGAATTTAAGTTATTTTTTAATCAAAATTGTATAGTTAACGATAATTTTACATTGTACTTGTAGGTTGCTCACAAATAGAGTTGTTGGGGCAAAAGAAGTGGTGGAAGAGCAAAGAATAGAATGTAAACAATTTGGCTGCACCACTCTTTCCGATGGGTAGACAGGTGGCAAAAACCGCCCTATCATTATTTTTTTGGTTTATTGCAAAGATGAGGTGGTGTTTTTGAAATCTGTGGATGCCTCCAAAAAGGTGAAAACTATTTAAACTTCGGCTCTAATGTTAGAGCAAGTTGTAATAAAGGTGGGAAATGATAATGTGGTGCAAATCAAAACCGATAATACAAGAGCATGTGGCAGCTAATAGGATCCTCTAAGACAAACATGGTACACTTTTTTGGACACCTTGTGCAGCATG
Source organism: Thuja plicata (assembly GCA_018584345.1). Taxonomy (NCBI): domain Eukaryota; kingdom Viridiplantae; phylum Streptophyta; class Pinopsida; order Cupressales; family Cupressaceae; genus Thuja; species Thuja plicata. Next base: position 178,105 of record MU224219.1, read on the forward strand.
TCCTTGACCTTCTTTTGGAGGACATAGGAAAACTAGACTAGGTGAGACCAGTTGTAGAGGATGCAAGGAATATCACAAAATACATCTACAATCATCCTTGGGTTCTCCACACCCAAGGGAAGGAGTTGGTAAGAGCGGGTGTCACAAGGTTTGCAACAATTTTCTTAACGTTGCAAAGTATTCTTACTTCTTTAACGGCTTTGAAGCAAATGTTTGTGAGTCGAGCATGGCTAGACTCAAGTTATTCAAAGAAGCCTTACAGAAAGAGTGTTGCATTTATTGTCTTCAGCAATCAATTTGCACAAAAAGCTACAGAGATTGTGAAGGTAACTTGAAAATTTGAATATTTAATTTTTTGTATTCAAGTCTTTCATTATTAATTTGTAACTTCAATGATTAATCTTTTTGTATTTTTTGGATTGTAGGCGTCGAAGACCTTGGTTAGAGTTCTCCGCTGTAATGTCCCCGAAATAATTGAATAACTCAAATAAATTAATTCATTAAGTGGTCCCAAATTTAATAATAATATCTTATGGACCCTGTTAATTAATTAATTTAATTATAAATTAAAAAGTACTAAACTATTGTCACCATGCTTGTAACCCTTTAGGAAACTTCCCGGAACCCTTTATAAGGTCATGTTGGCATTGTAGGAAGGCATCGTGGAGTTTATATTTCTTGCTTATTTGTGATTCCAGTTGGAATTGAGTTCTTGTTTGCAATTTTGGAGGTGCTCCCTAGTCTATAATTGCAATCTCGGTGGTTAGCAACCACCCTAGTCTATCGTTGGGGATATCGTTTCAGATATTTCACTTGTGTAATTGTTCAACTTTGTGAAATCTTCACTTGAAGACAAATCTAATGTAATATGAGACATATAATCTGAAAATACAAATTTTATGTTCTTTGCAATTCATTTTGGTTGTTGGTGAGTGCCTATGTTAGAATTTATTCATCGATAATACATTTGGCATCTGTGAACCATATAGTTGACTCATATCAAATAAAGGGTGTCGAAGGGTGCAGAGTGTTGAAGGATGTCGAGTGTCGAAGGGTGTCGAAGGGAGTGGAAGGGTGTCGAGTGTCGAAGGGTGCCGAGTGTCGTTGAGTACATCACCTGATTTGTCGTCGGGTACATCAACTGCATTGGCATCGAGACATCACCCGCGTTGCCGTCGGGCACATCACCTACACTGTCCTCGACACATCACCTGTGTTACCATTGGGAACATCAACTGCGTTGTTGTCAGACACATCACCCATGTTACCATCAGACACTCACCACGTTGTTGTCAGACACTCACCACGTTGTTGTCGGACACATCACCCGTGTTATCGTTGGCCACATCACCTGTGTTACCGCCAGGCACGTCACCTGCATTGCCATCGAGCACACTACCCGCATTGTCGTCGGGTACATCACTTGATTTGTCGCTGGGTATATCAACCGCATTGTTGTCAGGTACATCACCCACGTTGCCTTCGAGTACATCATTGATTTACCATCGGGTTCATTATCGATTGTGGTCAGGTACAATTGGTCATTCAGGTACATTACATCTGCTTAGTAGATGGAAATCACACCCTAATGGGGTATCTTTATGAGGCCATGGATAGGGCCAAGAATGTTAATTTTAATGATCAAATTATACAGTAAGCAATTTAGTAAACATACAATAAGTAAAGACACAAAATAACACAGAGATTTATCCTGGGAAAACCTCCCACTTGGAGGAAAAAACCCAGCAACAATAGATCATAAATTATTGCCTTGAAAATTAATTACATAACTCACTAATTTGCTGAAGATCACTGATCAATGAAGCAAATCGCCAACCTCTCAGCTCTGATATAGGTCGCTTCCACCTAGGTAAGGATCAAGTGGTGTGTATGCCCAAGTAATATAAATTAGAAAACTGACATTGATCAGTTCTTGATCAGATGAATAGACACAGTTCTGATGTGTATTGCCGCTATCAAGTATATCCCACAGTGAATGTTCAGATCACACACTGAAGACCTCAAATGCCAATTGCTACATGTGTATGGGTTCAGATCGCACACACAGATCTGATCAATACTAAATACAATTTGCTGTTGTATGTGATTACATCGCTTCACCCGCTAATGCTATGAAGTATGCAATCAGATCACTGTGAATATATATTGTTGTTGTATTCGGATATAGTACCGCTGCTACCTTGATCGGCAATTGAGGAGTAATAATTGCAAACCTTGAGTTCGCTGCCAAAGACCTTATATTCGCAGCTAGGAATATATTCAGATTCAATGCCAAGGTGTGATCGTTGTCCCATAGATACAGATTGTTTGTGTTATATCACTGCCTTGAGTATGCCCAGATCTGAATATGCCAAGTATATATATCGCAGAGATGGATTGCTTGTATATTTTTTTTGCAATGCAATGTCTCATATATATATGAGAGCTTTATCAAGTCGGCCCTTTTTGGCGCCAATAAGAAATTTGAATTTTGGGCCCAATTGTATTTATAAATACAATTATAGTTTCAAGACTATATTGAATTATAACTTGTATTTATAAATACAAGATATAATATTTATTTTCTTTCTCAAGGCAATAATCCGAGCCCAGCCCGATTTAATTCTCTAACCATAAATAAATTATTTAATTCTCCAATTAAATAATTAATCTCACAAAATATTACTTGATTCTCCAATATATTATTTAATTCTCCCAATTATATAATTAATTAATTATTTTAATTCTCCTAAGTAAAATAATGTGAAGCTAGAATCTGATCTAGCTACCAAACATTAACAAAGAAGTCTATCAAAACTTTCTACAAGGGGGACAACATTTGACCCCATATGGAAAATTATTGATAGGAGGTGGAACAATCAACTCCACCAACCCATTCATGCAGCAAGGTACTTCCTCAACCCTCATTTTCGCTTCTTGCCATCCTTCTTGGATCCCAATGGAGATGTCATGGAGGGCCTCATTGTATGCATTCAGAAGATGATACCCGAGGTTGAGGTGAGAGACTTCATTGTTTGTGAAATGGACACTTACCGATATGCAATGGGCAAGCTATTCTCTTCAAACTTGGCCAAGAGAGGAAGAATCACTCATACCCCTGGTATAATATTTGGAATCTTTAAGTATTTCACATGCATGTTAAGTAGATAAAAATTAAAATATGTTTTCACCTTGCTTTCTAACTCTTCAATATTTTATTTTGCAAATGCTTGGTGGCAAAATTGGGGTGGAAATGTCCCAAATCTGCAAAAAAATCTGCCCTCTGAATCTTATGTCAACCTTGCAATTAACCTCTGGTTGCACACAAGGAATGTAGAGGAAACACCAACAAGTCCACTTGATTTGCATGACATAGATCCTTACAATGACAGGACATCACATGAGAAGCCCCCATTGTTTACAAAGGATGAGATTTATGATTTGGAGAGGCAAGCTATGGAGGCGGGTGGATTAGGGTTGGATGACATTGAGCAGGATGAGGATTTGGAAGTTGAGGATGATGAGTCATTGTCAGTGCCAACACCATCTACAACCAAGATGGAGGTCGAGTCACAACCAGTTGTGCAGAGCAAAGAGGCGCAGCCACAGCGAACTCCTAGGACTAGAACCCCTACCCTCCCATAGTTTTTGCTAGAGCTGCTGAGAAGGGGAAGAGAAAGATATAGGTTGTTTCGATGTTGTGTTTACTCATAGTTTACAAAGACAATTTGCTATTTTAATTTTGCTTCAGACTATCAGGCTACCAGCCATCAGCATTCCACATGAGGATGTCACTTTGTACCCAATTTGCATTTAAATATATTCAGACTTGACTTCTTTCTTTTGTTTACTCATTCACTGACTCATTAAATGATTCTCATTGAATTTTGCAAAAAAAACATTTTTAATTAAATTTAAGCAATTTTTAAGTTGTCAAGTATTTTGTCGATAAGTTGCCAAGTTTTAACCGAGTTTTCTTTTAGGGCCTTGGCGAGGACTTGTCGAGTATGAGTATTTCAACTATGCCTGCAGGGACATCCTCTCATCCATCATGATCAAGAAAAGCATGTTTTTTAGAAAAAATGCTTGGTTCTTGTCAAACGTTTCATGTAGGCCCTTCAAATAATTCCATATTTTTGTTGTTGTCTTGCCTGAGGGAACCCTAAGGCATTTGATCGTTGGTGATCAACAATTTAATTAGCATCACAGCATCTCAATTCCTTTCATCAAATTTATCTTGATCTTGACCCAACATTGTAGGACAAGTAGACTTGCCCACAACAATCTAGTCAAGACACAGATATTCAAAAATACTCAGCATCCGCTGCTTCTAGGTATTGTAATTCTCGTCCTTGAACTTTTGGCTGCATTACAACATTTTGTTGGTCAAAGAAGTCATTCTTCATGCTTTTTGAGGCACAAAAAATGAGGAAATGGAGGAGGCTTAAATCCTAATTGGAAGAAACTCGAGGCATGGATCCCAATGCACAAAAAACACAGGCAGGCTAAGAATGCAAGTACAAATCCCAAGCAGATAAACCTTAGCACGAATTTTGAGGCACAGATACAAGTTTTTATTGAAAACCCAAAAAAAATTCTAAAATGACGAAACCTAGCCACAGCAAATAAAGCACAGAAAATGATTTTGAAAGAAAGTTGTTGTCAAGACCCCAAACCCTAGAAATCACCGAATATCTCAAGTGCAAAAACCCTGGCCGCAAGAAAAACTCTAAACCCTAGCAGCAATTTTTTGAAATGCAGATTGGGATAAAATGTGTTCAAGAAAAACACAATTTTAGGAAAAAATCATGCAAGATCCTCCAAAACAACAAAGAAAAACTCGAACAATTGTGTCTGTAAAAACACAAGTCGAAGACACAATAGCCGCATAAAGAAGACAATCGTCAAACAAAGCCTATCGCAGATTATAAAGCTTGGGTTTTAAAAACCTCGATCAAAGATTTGTCCCCAAAAAAGCAAAGAAGACTTTTGTCCAAAAAAAATAGCACAAAACAAACGGGATGTGTGAAGGAAGACTCACGAACTAGAAGATTTCAGAAAATCACCAAAAATCCTTCTCTCTATTGTCGGCTCTGTGAAACCCTACGGGTGTAACACGCATTTCTCAAAAACGCAATACAAACAAATATTCATCTTCACCCAAAAAAAACAGTGAACACGCAAGCACCCAGAAACTTAAATAACACACGATTTCTTCAAGCATGAACATAAAAATGGATTTAGAAAACAACTTTGAAGAGACGTTCGGAAAATCTTTGAACAATTTTTCACTAAAAATTTCTTTGTGGAAAAATTTTAGAATTATAATAAATTTCAAAAATTTTTAGTCTCCACTTGTTCTAGGATGGTTATTAGTCCACAATGGACAAAAAAACACAACATAGATTCAGTGATACCAAAAAGACATTTACCAATAATACAATTATTACCAATACCAATGAAATGCACAGAACACCATACCAGAATGCCAAGATGGCGAGGAAATGTTTATTCTATATTTATTACCAGTAAAAACCAACAACTCCATACAATAAACCAAAGTATATATATAATAGTCGGTTGGTTGGGGAAACCAACGGACGCATCTCCTCGCTCCTAACTACCCTCGACAAAACATAACTAAGTCTAATACAAAATGACTTTATTCCAAACTACATATATCCCCCCCCCAAAAAAAACATGACGTCTTCCAGACGACTATACCAAAGGAAAATCAGACTTCAGAGTTGGGTTGTGAAGACATCCCTGGACTTGGAGCTTGTTCCCGGATGCATAGGAGATCCTATTCAGCCGCCCTCTGCTTGGCCCAAACTCCTTGGAGCACCTGTAATGCATCCATCTTTTTGGCTTCAGCTGCTGCTAACTTCTCTTCTAGCCCAGCTCGTTCTATCTTCCATTTTGTTTCCCACATTGCTTTTTCCTCTTCCCAATCCTTCTTCATTTGATTTGTCAAATCTTTTTCTTGCTGCAGTTGCAAGTATGTCCTCCTGAAGGCCACCTCCATTTCTCGAAGTGTGTACAAGAGGGGTGGCTGCTCCTGTTCCTGCACTATGATGCCTGGGGCTATCCAGATTTCAGCTATTTCTTCTTGTTTGTATCCACTTTGGTAGATGTATCCACTTTGGTAGAGTAGGCTCCAATCTGTCTGGCACTCCCCTTTCATGAATATTGCCAAGGACTCTGCTGCTTTGACTATTGCTTCCATATTCTGACTTTCGGCCTGCTAGCTGATTTCCTTCGTGGTGTGCTCCATATCTTGCCACTCTTTGAAGAATCTTGTTGCTTTATCCTCCAATGAGATCATTTCGAAACCTTGCCTTGTGGTGTGTTGTATTCCCATTATGTTCTCTCCTTTTGTTTTCCTTGGCAGTGGCGAGGGTGGTGATGCCATCACAACTTCCTCCAGCCATCTATCTGCCTCTTCCAATACGAAGTCTTCTCCAGCGTCACTCTGTATATTTTTTTTGTTCTCCGCAGCCTGTACCACCAAGGCAACTGGGTGGGCCACTTCTATACCTTGGGGTGTGTGGAGTCTAATCTTGTGTCCACCTGTTTGCTGCCCCCTTAGGTCTATGACCTTAGTACACGCCTGCTGGTCTGTTGGAATGAGATTGGCTACGCTAGGCAAGGAAAGTCTAGTGGCTCCCCATTTAGGGATCTTCTGCTCTTCAGTGCTTATGTTCCCTTTTTCTGTATGGCTGCCCTCCTTGGCATCTGTCCTCGAAATGGTATGGACTCCTTCCATACCAGGAATGGTACGGTCTCCTTCCGTACTAGGAATGGTACGGCTCCCTTCTCAGTGCTCATGGTTCTGTGAATCTCGGCATACTCTAGTATACCTCCTGGCAGTGGACCTTCCCCTTGTGGTAGAAAGGTGACATCCCGAGGTATGCCCTTCAAGTGGCCGAATCGGATTTCCTTATCCTCTGAGTCTGAAGAGGTGTCCATACTAACCTCATCCTCCTCTGAACTGTCATCACCAACCTCCTCCTGGCTTGATTCTTCACTATGTGTTGGTTGTTGTTTTGTTACCTGCCTTGGTTTCTTTTTCCTTGGTTCTCCTCCACCTCCTGTTCCGAAGGTGTCTAAGTGAAACCAGTATGTCATAGTTGGTTTGTAAGGTTCCACCCTATTGGCTGGAACCAGCCCTCCCCTATGATCAGCAGCCACCTGTGTACGAACTGCTTCCAAAAATAATGTTATGGCATGATGAGGCATATAAAATGCCTTATGTTTTAGCTCCATGAATTCATATAATCATTCTAAAAGGAATTGCACCCAATTATACACCTGTCCCCTGTTCAACCCATCCACTATTGGTAACATCCAGAGGGCTATATCTGATGTGCGGCTGCCAGCCGTGAGTTTACTTTTTGTTGGCTAAATATTTTGTAAGTAGTTGTAAGCACACTACTTTCAAAATGAACTATTTAGGCACAGTACGTGAGAATTAATCTCTCCTCTCAACTTAGGGGAGGCACCCTTCTTATCGCTAATAACTCAACTAGAATCTAACCTGAAACTTAGAAACTAGTTGAAACAATAATACCAATAAACTTAGAATTAACCGAAAGATTAATTGCTAAGCGTACTAGTTGATAATAAACTACAAAATATATATATAAGCTCACAAACTTATATATTCTCTCACAATAACTCAAACTACAAGATTTCAATTGAATAAGCACAAAGACTTACAGCATATGAACCTTCTACTCTATCTCTAATAATATTATGAATCACAGCTCAAAGACTATATATTCACTATAACTAACTTGAATCGACAATTATAGCACAAAGTCTATACAAAATCAAATTCAAGATCCTCCTTATAACAACACAAACAATAAATCCACAAGCTCCCTCAACTCAAAGATTGAAAAACACCTGCTTTTTATTCACTCAAAGTAAGCTTGCACAAATGAAAGCAAAGTTTATACTTGCACAATCTCACCAGAGTTTTCTTGCTATGCATAAAGATATCTATTACAATGAGCACCCTCCTTTATTTACAGGTGAAGGGCTAAGAGCGAAAAGTGGGAGAAACCCAGCTAATCAAGACTTATTCAACAACTAACTATCTACAATTGACTTATTCAACATTACAGTCCTATGTAATGTGATTACATGCAATGAAATATGTAATTGCAAATTTTTGCTTTAAATGCAACTTGTCAAAACTGTATTACATAATGCAAGATGAAAAATAAACTGTCTAACAAGACACGACCCCTATTACATCAATCTCTTATCAAAGAGATTTTTTTGTCACTAGATTGCCAAATGCTGGAAATCTTCAAATCTGTGAATGAGTAGAAACATCTGTAGAAGACAATACTGACTTCTGCACTTGGTCACATCAATGATCTTCGTTTTCACCCATTACTGGAAAGAAGTTCATGATCCTTCTTATTGATTCGCTGTCACCTGTTTGGGATCAGTTTTGAAAGCATTCTAAAATGGATGAAACTTGGATTTCATCTTTCCTCCGTGCCTGATGGTTGCTTCTTCTGACTTTGGATAAACACATGCAGCATTTGATTTTGAAACTTGGTAGATCGCTGTGCAAACTAGGCTTCAAGCAAAGATGAAGTGAAAAAGTTGCTCTTTGTGGGCCATGGATGCAATTTGGAAGTTTTAAAGTGCGCCGCATATGAAGGTGCAAGTGTATTTCAAACATGCAACAACTTATGTAGTCGAGGTAAAAAGTTCCCCTTTTGGAAAAAACAGTAGTGGAAGTTTTCGGTGTGACTGCATGTTTCTGAACATGTAGTTGGTATGAAAATTTCCCCCTTGGGATATGGAAAAGTAGGGAACTTTTCTGTGCGACTACGCATTGAACTACATGCAACAAAATATGTTGTTGGTGTAAAAAGTTCCCCCTTTGGAAAAGACAGCAGTGAAAGTTTTGGGTGTGACTGCGTTTTTCTTTGCATGTTTCTGAACATGTAGTTGGTATGAAAAGTTCCCCTTGGGATATGGAAAAGTAGGGAACTTTTTGAGACAATTACATTTTTAATTACACGCAGCAGTACATGTAATGGGTATGAAAACTTCCCCTTCTGGAAAAGCAAAGAAGGAATGACATTGGAGATTTTGGGCAAGGTTGCATCTTCCATTGCACGCAAAGTAACATGTAGTTGCAAATGCAAGGGACCTAAAAACTTCCGAAATTTGCAAAAGTGGAAGTTTGTAAATGGAACTTTTCCCAGGTATTGCATATTGAGTTTCGTGAAGGATAGCATATGATGAGAATTTTGCAATCATCATTTTTGGGAACAACTGTGCATGAAGACACATCTTTTAACCACGTTACAACTTCATCCTCATAATTTTGCAAATGATATGAGCGGAAAATGCTGATTGGCACAAGGTATAACAGCTGCTGCTACAAGGTATATATCTGCAAGTCTTCCTACATATTTGTTTCTCATCTTTTGGGAGTGAAGGTATTTTCAGATTGCTGAAAGTATGAATATGCCTATAACCAAAAATGCTTATGATCACAACTAGGAGGCTCATAATGTGCATGGGAAATCTGTGTGCTGTAAGTAGAATTGTTTTCAACTTTGAAAGAACATTTTGAGCATGTAGTCTAAGAACCAATATTGTGAAGAATTTCACCAATATCGTTGTATTGGAGAGCTGAGAATCTTCCAAACCTGCATAAACAAATTCATAGATCTACAAAAAGATCATAAAAAATGCTAGCCGCTGATTCTATGGAGAAATTTTTGCAAAACAAGATTGCAAGAAAGACATCACGTTTTTAACAAAAACGTCACTTAAAAACCCCAGCATTGGCCGAAATAATCAATAAAATACATATAAAATCCATCCAAAGGCAAAAATGACCCATAAATTGATAAAAACAACCATTAGAAACCTCAAGAAATCACTTTATAGGCAAAAACGACCTACTTTATGGAGAAAAACGTATGAGATCTGCAAGAAGGAAAACGTTTTGATTAAAAAGGAAATCCTAAAAAATCAAAGCTTAAGCAAAAACGCCCATTCCTGTGGATGAAACATTGCTAAGATAGAACACAAAATTTGAAGGAGACCAAAAACGTGACTGCTATAAATGTAATTTCGAAGAATCCTAAAAGAAACACTCCATTCATGAATGACATCTACCCGTTTAGCTGAAGATCCTCAAGATTTAGCGGTACTAAAACTCCACATTTCCCTCTATGTTCGGCATCTTCAAGCTTCACGAGACTCAGACTTAATGGTAGTGACAGTTCGGCATTCTAAAAGCAATTAAACTTCAGACATTCGAAACACCTTTGCATTTTGTATTACATGAAAAATAAAATACAAGACTTGAAAGAAAGCCCAATAACTTAAAGGTAATCGGGAGTTTTTTTAAAGTCTGATGTATTACATATCAAATGTAAAAATATACAACACTATAAAGAAAAACATCCACCACTAAAAGAATCGCGCGAACATTTCATTATGAGGAGCTTATCACAACCTCATGAAAAACTTCCGCCAATAAGATAATCATGTGGAACTTTCAACAGTTAGTGTTAATAATATATTATCATTGCTTTATGTTAAAGCACCCAAAATGTCCGCCCAAATTATATTGGATGAAATGCTCGGCATGGAGAAAAACGTAAGTAAAGGAAAAGGCCCGAAAATCAAATACAAGATTTCATTGTTTTAAATGTATTACATAAAATATGTAATAAAATAAAATATGTAATCCTTTATTAAAGTCATCGTTAGGAACTTCTTTATTTTTTTTTAAAGTTTTAATGTATTACACTTAACGAGCAATACAAGATAAAACTTCCGTAATAAAGACGAGATAAATCAAACTCAAATAATTTTAATATTATTTGCATTATATTTAAAATATAAAGTGCAATTAATATTAAAAATCTTTAAGAACTTGGGAAATAAAAACTAATAATATATCGTAAATATATTATCAAGGACAAAAAGAAAACGAAAATAAATGTAAATAAATAAACAAGTCTATTTATTTACTAAAACAAACAAAAGATCAATATAAATAAATAAATAAAAGAATTTATTTATTTATAATGACAAACTAGAGTTTAAAAAGAAGCACATTAAATTTAATCAAAAATATTAAATTTAATATAGTTGTCACAATTTTATAAAAAAACAAAAATAGCGACAACACTTTTCACCAAGTCCACAATGCAACGCCATTCTTCATTGGCTATAAAAAATTTCTTCAGGCCTCTACTGTTCTTCTTGTTGAGGATGCTTCCCCATTCCTGTTTGGTGAGATCCTTCCTGCACATTATGTCCAACCATTTCTTCTTTTCCTCCGTTGGCATTGGGGCTTTTGTGAGTTCGTGTCCTCGGTTAGGTATTCCAAATACCTTGTTTATTTCCTTAGCAAAGTAGGAAATAGTTACAGTTTTATGGGAATACCGGATTACAGATTTGTGAGCCTGTCTATCATAACCAGCCACCATAGTTCACAATATAGGTTCAAATTCTTTTAAATCAAAAATAGGCATAAAAATTATTTTGTCTACCTATGCTTTCTGTAATGCTTCTTCCAGGGTTTGCTTGTCTTCTGCATTCTCCCACCAGGCACGACATCCACTTCCGATTACGCTCTCAAAGCTGATATTGGCAGCCGTAATTCTTTCCATGCTCTTTCCTTTATCCTTCTTGCTTGTCATTTTCGTCACCTTTTTCACCTGTAATGCTGGATTTTTCTATTTGGAATCAATAATTTTTCCCTTACTTGGGTTTCCAACACTTATCTTTACCATCTTCGTGTTTAGAGCCAACCCTTGTATGCTTTTATTAACTGCTTTGTCGCAACCGTTTTATGTACAGCCTTCTGTCTTAGTACGGTTTGGTGCGTACGGCCTCCTCCCAGCTGCAACCTTCGTACAGCGTACGGCCTCCGTACGACCACTTCCTTCCACCTGTCGTTCGTACGGCGTACGACCTACCTCTAGTCCGTATGGCCTCCTGCGAGCTGCAACCTTCGTACAACATACTGCCTCCGTACCACCACTTCCTTCCACCTGTCGTCCGTACGGCGTACGGCCTACCTCCAGTTCGTACGGCCTCCTTCGAGCTGCAACCACCGTACAGCATACAGCCTCTGTACGACCACTTCCTTCTGTTTGAGCACGTACGTCCTCCGAGCTGCAACCTATGTTCTCCCACTTTCCTCTGTTTGAGCTAGTTATAATGCCCCACTTGAGTCTTTTATAAGGCTCATTGATGTTAGGGTTTTCTTTTATTATTTCTCCCATCGAATTCTCCTTGTCTTTTTCTTTTCTTTCTTTTATTATGTCTAAGTGACATATGGGATGTATTTCTATTCTCTGATTATAAAGCCTTAGTTTGGATCCATTTACTAAGTCTTTTAAGGGATTATTATCTAATGTGGATAATTTTATAGCTCCATTATCCCGTACCTCCACAACTCTATAAGGTCCCAACTAGCGTACCTTGAACTTGCTTGGCTTAATTTCATTTTTTCCATTGTACTTGAGTACCAATTGGCCGAGTTTAAAATTCATTTTCTTCAAGTGTTTGTCATGCCAAAATTTTCGTCGCTCTTGTGCCACCTGGATGGTCCATTGGGCAAGTGTCCTCCTTTCATCCAATTTTATTAAAGTACTGAGTCTTTCCTTTAGACTTTCTGTATCTCCGAGTCTGTGCTCAACTGCTATTCTCAAGCTCGGTACTCCATATTCCATAGGC
>MU224219.1:215236-241366 GCA_018584345.1 Thuja plicata
TAATATATATAGTAGTAATGTCCATTATTATCATATATATATATATATATATATATATATATATATATTATTTATTTATTTCCTCATAACATTAAGATCATTTTATCTTATCGAAGCTATAAACATCAACAAACTAGCAAATGTGAACAAGAAGTGACGTGACTGTTCACATTAGAAATGACATGTTTGTTCACAATGAAGTGACGTGACTGTTTATAATAATTATCGGTTTGCTTTAATACAAATCGCATTTGTTAAGGCTGCGATATATAGTCACTATCGTGACTATTATGTATTAACAGTCACGATAGTATCGTGACTGTTAATACATAACAGTCATGATACACATTCGCTGTTTAAACCGATAATCATATAACCCAATTTCAATATATACGATATGCCATTTAATATATATGTATATGTGTGTGTGTGTGTGTGTTCGTTCCAATGCATATTTAATTCAAATATATATATCCACTTATTATTATTATTATATATATATATATATTATATGCAATGCATTCATTAAACACGAACGAACAATACTTTAACAGGCAGCACCTCTCGTAGGGTCTAGGGGAACTGTCCTGGGCATTTCCCTTATCACCACCAAGACCAAATTTAAAACTTCAAGGCCTCAATGACCTTCACAACGCATGCCATTTTTAATAATTTTTTGGATTTCACCCAAGCTTCTATTTCTTCAAAAAGTGCACTTTTGATGTTAGGCCTTTTTTAATTTTTTTGTTTTGTCAAATTCTACTAGGTCCTTTTCGAGTTCAGCCAACAAGTGGCCCTAGGTTGGTGTAAAGAGCATGTCTAGCTCTCACCCTCAACTAACACCAAATTAATGAATTCTTGAAATTTGATGTTTCGCAAATATGTTGTTTTGAGAAAATAAATTAATACAATGCAAGTAATTCAAATAACTCTGTAAACTATGCACATAGCTCTTCTGATTAACAAATATTGTCATTGACATGCTTCAAAACAAATAACAATTACAATGCAAACCACCATTATTGAATTAAGTTTCACCTGGACTTCCTTCCTGCTGCTCCAACACTGGCCACAAGTCATAGGGAAGGTGGCGGCTGCTTTTCAATGCTAGCCGCAACTCAACTTTCCATCTCCACGCACAAGCTATAGACCACAGCTAGCAAGGAAGATGATGACTACATTAGAGGCTCCCACGCTGAATTTATTAACAGCAATCAACTGAACATGTCGCAGTTTACCTTCACACATTCCAGCATCCACATGCTGCGATTTCCAACACTAATGATGTTGAATCAGACCCTCATGAGAACACAAATCACTGGTATAAAAATCACCAGCTCTAAGTGCCAATGCAAGAAGAATTTACAATTCTTCAGCAACTCCAACTCCAAACCCTTATCTCCACCATTAACAAATTCGAAGACCAAAACATGAATAAGAATAGCATAATGAATGAATTCGATTTTTCCCATGAAGCCTTTATAAAGTCTTCTTAACAAATCAAACCCTAACTTCCACTTCACACTTTTCACTTAAAAGCACACTTCATAATATAAGCTCATAACTCCCCTTTTACTTAGTATAATATAACCTTTTAATGAGCTCATATAATTAATCATTGACTTAGGCAAATAATGATTATTTAATGAAATAAACTTAATTAAATAATCATACGCAAATAACTCCAATCAACAAGACCCAGGAGCATCAACTGAATCTGCGTGCCTAAGTGTCATCCAAAAATAGTAACTCGCCACAAATAGACTTACTATAAATAATAAGTCCCTCAAACTGGAAACTCTGCAACTGACTTCACAACCCCGCTGATACCAATGCACAGACGCCCTGCTTAAAATAGCAATCATGACTATCGCCCAAAAATAGCACTTACTATAAATAGTAAGTTTGTCAATTTGACTCAAATGAAGAGCAATCATGGCATCACAGACCTCCAGAGTGGAAACTGACCACTGAATCTGCCACACGACCCCCTCCAACATCCCAATTAGCCTACGAGGATCACAAAATAAGCTAATCCCACGTGCCTAAAAACGGGACATTACAGTCCTCCCTCCCTGAAATTGCTTGTCCCCAAACAATCTCAGAAAACAAAACACAGAAGTCCACCTGGATCCCAAGGATAGAATGGAGTCATGTCCCTGTGAGCACCTGCCAACTCCTGTGATGAAATCACCATCCACTGAGCCAACCGAAACACACTATCACCTTGCCAACCATAGTGACCCACACAATCTGCAGTGCCAAACCTGTCACCTGAAACCCAGTAGAGATGAAACCCATAGCCATCCTCAATAAGGAAAAATGGATATCCAAAACCATCTAACAAACCAGAGCTCCCTGCACACCCTGCCAATCTGCCCTAAGTACTCCCGTAATCCAGATATCCAGCCACTGTAAAACCATCCTCGATGTACTGGTCACCTCCTACTAACTTGCAGTAACGAACCCCATCAACTGCAGATGGAGAAAACTTGTCCCAATAAGGATGATACAACTCTGGAGACAACCACACCGACGCGCAAACAAGTCCTCAACCGGTGGGTAAGATAAGTGATGAGTGCTCCTCACTGTGTAATCATGGTGAAATGCTCCAATCCCTGTCAGAGGCTCATCAAAAACCAACTGAGAATCAAGAGAGGGCTCTAGTCTCTGACTCCCAACAAATGGTTGGGCAGGGTTACGAGTAACCCCCTCAGCAAACCCAACCACAAAATCCCGATGAGGAAGTGACTACAATCTTCCCCACTAACAATTGAATACCGCGAGAACCCTGGATAAGTGTACCCTCAGAAGTCTTGAAGGGTCCCTCCCACAAAACTGGACTCAAGCAAGTACTCCATAAATGAATGTGCAGTAGAAATTATAATAAGCAGCATCAACCTGCTCCCCTGCAATCCACAACTGATCCCTCGGAAATTGTGGCACTACCAACTGCCAATCATGATTAGTTGTATGAGACGAAGGAATAGATTTGCTTCCGACGGAAGGAAAAAAATCATCATGAGAACTAGTCCCCATACTAGATGATACCCTGTCCCTATCCTGTGAATCAAAGGGAGTAATGTCAAAAACTGGCACACAACCCTCTAACGAATCCACTCCTGCTACCTTAGGACTCTCAACAACCTGCTCTGTATCATTTGTCATCGTGCTAACAACTGGAGAACCCGATACCCCAAATCTCTTTGTTGTCCTCCACTGAAGCACCCAGCTCAACTGTATCTACTGCATCTGTCTCGAGGATGGAGGTAACCGTGTCCCCAACACATCCATGAAGTTGACTCACCACCAACCACTACTATATGCAACTGAGCTGGATCTATGGCTGGCAAAGACTGAATCTGCTCCAACTTCACAGTCAACTCTCCCAACTGCAACTATGACTCTTGAAGAGCCAACTGAGTACCCTCTAAAGCCTTAGAAGTCGTTGTGAGCTCCTGAGTAAGCTCGCTCACCTCCTCCTCTCTATCCATCAAAGCCTCATATGTCGTACTCCCCCACTCAACTAGGTGATCTCAGTCGGCTACCAACTGTAGATAATCATGTCTCAAAATCCTGACAGCCTCCCGCAAGGAATGAATCCCTGTTAGGGAAAGGTAACCACCACCGTGCTCATCTGTCATAGGAGCACCCCAACCATAAACAGCCAACAGCTGACGAGTGGCATCGAAACGCTTGAGAGTAGAAGTAATGTCTCTCTCACTAACTCTCAACTGGCTAGTCACATGACTCTGCACAAGGGGTCTCCTACGGACAATCTCAACTACACTGTCCACACTATGGAAGGAAGCTGTATCCAAAAAACTCCCCTCAAGATCACCGAATCTCTGTGTACTATCATCCAAGCACACATCTACACACTGAGCACTGACATCAGACTCATCCTCATCTACCCCCGAGGAAGCTATTGCTGAATCTAACTCATCACAATCCTCGGCTACCTCATCCTCTATAACCACATGACAATCCAAATCTTGGGAACCATCCTCACTCACTAACAACTCAAAGTCCTCCCCCAAGGTATGATAAATCAAACATGACTCGCTACAAATAGAGTCATCCTCATGTGTCACTGAAGAAATAACCTCATCTAAAGGAATGGAAGCTTTGGCTAAAACAAACTCCTGCCACTCATATGCTTCCCCATCCTCATCTGTGAGTCCTGACAGAAAAGGATCCTGGAACCCACCACCACTGAATGACAACGCTGAGTCAATACCCAATGTCGGATATAGAAAACCAAACACACTGCATCCCACATCATCCCCATACTCAACATCAGAGGTAACCGCGATGCTAGTATCAACATCCTCTATCTGAGACCCCTTTTGCTATCTCTGGCTACATGCATGACTCAATGTTCTCACGTGAATCCTCTACATTGTGGCATGAACCTATGTCGCCTGACTCATCTGTACCACTCCACTCCTGAGTGTCATCACAGGGTGACTCCATGCTCACATCCTCAGTACAGGAAAAGACTGCAGTCTCCTGTACTGACTCCACACTGCGACAACTGTCAAAAACATCCAAGCTGTCAGAGCTCAAATACTCCTCGCAGTCCTCAAAAATAACACCATCATCCATGGTGTCACAATCCCTAGTGGTATCTACAACATCCTCCACTCTCACACCATCCATGGCATCAACAACAGGCTCAAATAAAAGTCTGGTGTCCAAAAAATCAGACCTTGTATCGCTGATGTTGCTGCCAATTGATGCAAGACTGCCATCAATGGCAGTAGACATGTCATCAGCCTGATCCGTGTCACCAACTCTGGTAGGCTCGGGATGTTGAAACTCAGTACCACTAACTGCCAACAAGTCAGGCACATCCACATGTCCTTGTAACGAATATCCACCCTCTGGTGTGCAAACAGGACTAGTGGCTGGTCCACTAAGTACATGAACATCTCCCCCAAAATCAGGAGCTGCTTAAAACTCATTATGGAGATCTCTAGATGTCTCACCTATATAATACTCACCTCTCTCCTCATATCTTCTCTGTGAAGAGGACCTATTGAACAAAGAAACCAAGTAATTTGTTGCCCTATCGACAGTTGCCGGATTTAAAAGTGGCGCATTTAATCTTTCCAGTGTTTGCCTTTGTTTCTCCATATCCTTAACTAAGGCATTTGTTTGTTTTCTTAATTCAGACAAACTGTCTAACTGGTTTCTATGAGTACTAGATTTCATGTATCTGTCCATGACTGCAAAAAAAACAGAGTGTTGATCACTCAAGTCAAACAATCAAGCCCAATAAATATCACCCCCACCAGATGGTAAGAAAACTGCTATGATACCACTGTAAAGAGCTTGCCTGGCTCTCACCCTCAACTAACACCAAATTAATGAATTCTTGAAATTTGATGTTTTGCAAATATGTTGTTTTGAGAAAATAAATTAATACAATGCAAGTAATTCAAACAACTCTGTAAACTATGCACATAGCTCTTCTGATTAACAAATATTGTCATTGACATGCTTCAAAACAAATAACAATTACAATGCAAACCACCATTATTGAATTAAGTTTAACCTGGACTTCCTTCCTACTGCTCCAACACTGGCCGCAAGTCATAGGGAAGGTGGCGGCTTCTTTTCAATGCTGGCCGCAACTCAACTTTCCATCTCCACGCACAAGCTATAGACCACGGCTAGCAAGGAAGATAACGGCTGCATTAGAGGCTCCCACGCTGAATTTATTAACAGCAATCAACTGTACATGCCGCGGTTTACCTTCACACGTTCCAACATCCACATGCTGCGATTTCCAACACTAATGATGCTGAATCAGACCCTCATGAGAACACAAATCACTAGTATAAAAATCACCAGCTCTAAGTGTCAATGCAAGAAGAATTTACAATTCTTCAGCAACTCCAACTCCAAACCCTTATCTCCGCCATTAACAAATTCAAAGACCAAAACATGAATAATGAATAGCATAATGAATGAATTCGATTTTTCCCATGAATCCTTTATAAAGACTTCTTTACAAATCGAACCCTAACTTCCACTTCACACTTTTCACTTAAAAGCACACTTTATAATATAAGTTCATAACTCCCCTTTGACTTAATATAATATAACCTTTTAATGAGCTCATATAATTAATCATTGACTTAGGCAAATAATGATTATTTAATGAAATAAACTTAATTAAATAATCATATGCAAATAACTCCAATCAACAAGAACCAAGAGCATCAACTGAACCTACGTGCCTAAGTGTCATCCAAAAATAGTAACTGGCCACAAATAGACTTACTATAAATAGTAAGTCCCTCAACCTGGAAACTCTGCAACTGACTTCACAACCCCACTGATACCAATGCACAAATGCCCTGCTAAAAATAGCAATCATGACTATCGCCCAAAAATAACACTTACTATAAATAGTAAGTTTGTCAATCTGACTCAAACGAAGAGCAATCCTGGCATCACAGACCTTCAGAGTGGAAACTGACCATTGGCTCTGCCACACGACCCCCTCCAACATCCCGATTAGCCTACAAGGGTCACAAAATAAGCTAATCCCATGTGCCTAAAAATGGGGACATTACAGTTGGTTCAAGTAAATATGAATGGCCACACCCATAGATGAACCATATCCAAGGTCAAGTCAAATCTAGACTGATTAAGGTTTTGCAAGGGTTTCTCGCCAGCCCAATATCATAGCTGGCTATGGTTCACTTACAGTCTTCTATTACTTACATCTTTGGTCTTCCTATATTTAATCCCCTATACCAACTATTTCTTTTTCTCTTGAGCAAATCCTTTACCCTTGTGATCCAATGAAGACCCACATAGGACAAGAGGGTGTGTGGTGCTAACAATAGTAGGTGTGTGGGTTCCCCTTTCTCTTTCTAGGGCACTCCATGATCAAAGGAACAAGCTGGGGGATTGAAATCTAATTTGTAAATCATTAATACCAAGGTTCACTTTACTACACATAAAAAGGCATTGCACATCACATGTGCTGATTTCTGTCTAGATCAGTACACATCAGAAAAATAAATAAAAATCTACTTTTAATGTTGATAAAAATGCTAAATGGACCCTCTATAATCCTCTTCTCAAGTTTTGTAATAAATTCCTTTCCATGTGTAAATCCCATGAAAAGATGCATTCATACCTTCCCATCAACAATCTAGAATTTCCATGACTATGTTTTCTTCGAAAAATTTATACAAACCTGTTAAGTGCCTAGCAACAGTTTTCTAACTAAATATTTTACTGAACTGACCAGTGAAAAGAAAAACAAATAAACTAATGCCAAGAGGTACTAAGGCAAGCAATACAAAATACATTAGGTGACAACATAAACAAAGGTTCCAACCACTTCAGGCAAGCAGTTTTGCTTGCTATTCTTAATGATGACTCATCACCAAAGTCAATTTGGACTTAAGGGAGGTTGTTTGTGTAATTAATTAAAATATCCCAGATACCAACACAAGGGGAAGAAAGCTCATTAGAATGAATAAGAATCAAACCTTTGTTATTATTGTCTTCTTCCAATGACTTGACCCTAGATTGGAGATCCGCAACTTCCTTTTCTTTCACACCCAAGTCTACAAGCACCTCTGATTTTACCTGCAAAAACATTGAAAAAAACAAAAGGTTTTATCAAGATAAATATGTTTTCATGGATACGAAAGAAAGCTACCATGTTGATTCCTTTATAACTGCTTAGGTATTCTAAAATGTCATTCATTGAAGATGACATTTCTATGCTATCTTCATTTCGCTACATGTTCATTCCTTTGTAACTGCTAAGATATTCTAGAAAGTAATTCATTAAAGATGACATTCCTGAGCTATCTTCACCTTCTTTGAAAATATAAAAGTCAGGCAACGGTATTTGAATTCTGACTTGAGATAAGAAGGATACATAAACCATTTAGTTTGGAGATTCGCATTAGTAATCACAAATAGAGTCTTGAAAGATACAAGGGAAGCAACAAAGGCCATCTGGTAACATTGATGAGGCAAATGATCCATCCGCTCCCACATTATAAATTGTTTGTTCTTTTGAACATGTGGGTGCAACAAAGACTAGTGTGGCACCACCTGTCTTTACCCCAAATATATCCCCACAAAATGGTAAGAGACAAACATCCAATAACAGAAATATGTTGGACAATAACAACAATATGCATAAATACAATTAAGTTCTCACAACAAAACATATTTGTGGACGAAGATGCCCCAATATCTAACATAACAATACAACAATTACCTTTCAGGTATAGCAACACCATATAATGTTCCTTAGGGAAAATGCCGCTTCAAACAATATCTACAACCTGAGTTCTAACCCAAATAGGTCCATCAGTTAAGGCAAGATGATGTTGTCTTGGGAAGCAAGGGGACTTAACTGCCCTTGCAAAAGAAGGCAGATAAGCAGCAATTAGCTCTATATACTCCTAATATAATTTTTTCACCTAAGTTGCTGAATAAGAATCAGGAATGGGTGCAGGTACGTGGGTACAATATGCCAGAATGGCGGATTTTGGGAGGGGCAAGGTACATTCTACATACATGTGTCTGCACAAGAAACACACACACACACATATATGCAACCTATAAAATGAATTAAGTTTATATCATGCATATGATAAACAAACCCATTACAATTTCAAAATTTAGAATAATATACTAATTTAACTTATAGTAATTCAAAATCAAAAGGATCAAACTTGAATGTCATGATAGATAATTATTGTTCATTACTAGAATAATGCAATTAGTAATCACTAATCAGCATCACATGGGTCATCATTAAGACCAAGATCATCATCTTCATTAACATTAGATGATGCAAGTAAATAACAAGAACCAAATGAAACCTCACTGCCACTCAAACTAAAAGTATTCTAGCTGTTTGACTCCTCAAAAACTGAAGATTCTGCAACAGCAGAAAGACCCAAGTCAGTTCACTCTGGTTCTAAATCCCACAACTTTGTTGCTCCTTGTTGTTCAAAACCTATGATGCAAACCCTCAAATGCTCCTTGTGCCGCTATAGTCTTGCCTTGTTCAGCTGGATCCAAATGATCTTCACAAAACTTATACACATATGTTCCCAAAAAGGCTGCAATCCGGTTTCTTGTTAACACATTGCAAGTTGTGTAAAAATAATGATTAGAAAAAGTTCTTCCCCTCACTTGCAAGCTGCAATGAAAAAGTTTTTCCCCTCAAATGTTGCAAATTCATGTTGTAAGATGAAAAACAATCTTCCCAAATTTGGTTCTTCCCATGGCACATATGTTCTTCCCATGATCCGGAGATGGTTCTACGGTTAATAGATTGTTCCTCCCACTATTTGTAATGGATCTTCTAAGACGCGAATTTGGCTTTAAAAGACATATTTTACACTTGTAAAATATAAAGTACTTCTCACTATTTGTAATGGATCTTCAAAAACCCGAATGTGGGTTAAAATGCACTAAAAAGTCACTTAAAATCGGGTCTCTGAGACACAATTACAAGTGCAAGTTGACATACTTCCCATATATATGCAAAGTGCAATAATATCTTCTCATTTGTGAATTAAATTCCCACGTTCTTCCCTAATTGCAATGTATTTCCCAAGTTCCGAAATTCACTGATTGTATCATTTTGAAGTCATTCCTATGCTTGTTCTTACAAGATTGTTCTTCCCTAGAGTGGCTTCTATGCTTTGCAACTTTCTTCTCTTGAAGAACATTCCATAGCTTCTCCTATAGCACAAAATGATGTTCTAATTCTCTGGAATTTTCATCGCAGCCTTGCAGCTTCTTGTTCAATGTCGGAAGAGAGTGTCTCCCACCAACAAGAAGATGAAGTTCAAATATGACAGATACCAGAATGCAATTGCAACTACTCAAGTGACCTCCCCTAATGAATAAATCAGAGATACAGAAATTGAACATGTTGATATGTCTAATTTTCTTGAGGAGAGCTACCAATGCAGAAGATATGATATGCAATTGTTGTTGAAAAGTCATATACACTTAGTGTCTACCTTCCCGATGGCTACCCTGGAACCTGAATTTGTCCTTGCTTGTGCATCTCACTTCGACATGAGGTCGAGAACCATCAGGGATGCTGAGGGCAAGATCATTATCTGGCTGGATGCAGAAACTATTGATAAAACCTTCAAAGTTACCACTGCCCCAGTATATGCAAACATAACAATGGAGAAGGCTCTTGACCACTATAACCGGAAAACCAAGGAATGCATAAGGCACATCAACGAAAAGTGGCTTCTACAAAAGAGAACATGTCAATCCCGATTTCAAAGAGGAAATTAAAGAGATCATTACCCTCTTGAGTCGAATCATGGGTCTCAGGGAATCAAATGTCTTTGAGACATCGATGTATAGATACATTGTGGTGATAAGACAAAAGCAGCAACAAATCTTTTGGGCTGAGGTGATTAGTGACGCCTTGTGTGAGCAGCTTTCACAAGTTCCTACAACTCTCACATTCTATATGAACTCCTATTTGGTGTACATAGCAGCGTCACTAAGGCCTTTTCCAAGTCTTTCTACGAGGGGTGATAGATCATTGGTGCCAGTATAGGAATAATATCAACAGCTAAGTCTGAAGCCTAGCCGGATTCATTACAGAAGAGTACAAGATGCTTTCTTAAGGCATTTTATGTGTTTATTTGACAAAGCACTTGAGAAAAGAAGAATGTATAATGTAGCATGGAAAAAGGAAATGAATACGAATGCGCAATTTCCTACTTTCACGTATATGAGAGTTGGTTGTTATGATGACCATCCCTACATGCTTCCTTGGTATCCTACCGACAAAATTGTTCTCATGGAATTGGCAAGGAAATTGATGGTTGTTCATGCATATCAGTTAGCCCAACATAAGTCAGGGATTAACATATCCACTCACAAGTCTCTACGGATTGGGAGGTATTCCTTGATAACTTCAGTGAGAGCCAAGGCCATGGAAACAAAGTTGCAGGAGATCAAACTGAAAAAGTTTGAGGCAAGGAGTGATTTTGATTATAGGGAGATGAAAGATAAAATCAAAAGATCTTTCATTCACATTCATCGCTTTGAAGACATTTGGATTGATCTTCGCACAGAGGATGACATCAAGAGGATGGATTACAGTAGACTTACCATGGAGCAAATCATAGACCTTAACTTGACCAGAATTCCAGAAGGGATGGTGGACAACGAAGGCATTCTTGATCCAGAATTTGTAGAGTGAAGAATTGCAGATCTTTCGATTCCACCCATTCAGTGGTCACATAGGGAGAGCATGTCAATTCATGACAGATTTCAATCTATTTTAGCCAACACCAATGCTTGGTTAAAGAGCAAGGGTGTTAAAACAATAAAGCTTAAAGTTGGGTCAGGTAGTGATATTGCGGGGCCAGTTGGACATAAGTCTGAAATAAGGGTAAATACTAAAGACGGTGCCTCTTCCTCTCGAACCAAGATTAAGCCCAAGGTAAAAAGGGATGTGAATGTATGCCTTGAGGAGATATCAATAAAAGGTAAGGGAAAGCAACAAGAGCAGGTACAGATTGTTGAGACTGAGGAAGAACCCCAAGAAGAAAAGTTAAAATGTTCAAGAAATTCTTCCAACGGTGGTTATAGAAGCTATCCTTGTGGCTACAATGGTTAAGCACAGTAATATTTTTATGTAGTAGATAAATTTGGTGCATATTTTTATGTAGTAAGCGAATCTGGCACATATTTTCCATGTAGTTGATGAGACCAATTTTGAGCTGATGAAACAAGCATCCCATATTTTCTATGTAATAAGTGAATCTAGCCCACATTTTCTATGTAGTTGATGAGATCAATTTTCAACTGATGAGCCAAGCATCCCTTTTAGGTAGTGGTTCCACTAACTTGTATTCTTATGTTGTCAGACGTATTTGATAAACATGTAAAAATAAATTGTGCCACATGCTTAAAATCAACACAAATCAAAGACAATAGTTATGAATAGACCCTTGGGGCTTGGAAGTATCGGTGTGTACATGTTTTTGAGGAAGACAAAAGTAAAATGTTATGCACATGTCCGAAGACTGTGTTGGATCAAGGTAGTGTTCATACCAAAGTAACAAGAATTGAAATTGGATAGGAATCGGCAAGGCCGAATAGAATCACGATCGGCAAATTTAAAAAACCCTTGAAATTTAGAGATTTTAACAATTTAAAACTTATTTCATGCACCCTTTATTGAATATAACTTAAACACACTATAACATCATCAAATAGAAGCTAACATACATAAACAAGGAACATAAATGATAAATATTAAATCCATCACATACGTTACACGTAAAATGTAAATTGTAGCTGAAGTAAATAGAAATCATAGGATCATAATGAGTCAAATCATAGAATGTATGTAAGATGAAAATCCATAAGACATCAAATCATAAATGTATGTAAGATGAAGATCCACGAAACGTATGTCTACCAGTATTTGTAAACAAAATGAAAAAACAAGGCTAAGCTCAAGCCTCATCATCATCCTCAAGCTCGGCCGCAGCCTCAGCCTCTGAGCATCTTCTTTGCCTTCTACAAAGGCGTCTAAGGTAGGTCCTAGAGGATTGTGGAGCCATAGCCCCCGCATGTAAGATGGGCTCATGAACAACATCACTAAGGCTTGTGTCTGTGCGTGCACGTGTGTGTCTGCCAGTGCCTATACATGCTCTAGCTGCCTCCTCTTCCATGGCCACAACCTCAGCCTCTCTATCTACCTGGTCAACCCACTCATGGTCTGCCTCAGTGAAGACCGAATCCACAGCCTCAGTGAGCCACTCTGATTCTGGATCAATCTCCTCCAGAATGATCGGAGAGGAGTCAGCGCCCAAATCTGTCTAATCCTAAGACGGAGGTTGTAATGAACAAAGATTTTTGATCTCTTTGGTGCTCTTTCTTCTTGCTGGTTGCAAACCTGTGATTTTTCTTTTCTCTTCTTCTCTCTCACTTTTCCTCTTTTCTACTTGTGCTAAACAATTAGAAGGCCCTTTAGGGTTAAAACAAAGAGGAAAGGCAAAACAAACATTAAAAAAAGATGTGTTTTTTTTTTAATTTGACTTGACTTTTTATCAAGCCGCGTGGGCCATTTTTTGCGATTCATGCAAGTGATTTTGGTGATTTTTTGGATGAATCGCTGAATCGGCGATTCATGGTATTCATGGCGATGAAATCGCCGATCTGGTTCAACGGTTCAAAAAAACGGGAAGCCCGAATCGAATCGCCAAACTGGCGATTCACGCGATTTCTGGGTGATTCTCGTTACTCTGGTTTATACTATCCTTAGAATTGGCCCATGCAAGAAAGTCATTTTTCATGTTAAATATTGCTTCAAATATTTTCAGCAATATTGAAGCTCATTGTCCAGATTCAAAACAAGAATCATATTTCAGCAATTTGAGTTCATTTTGCAGTTTTAAGAATTCAGTTTCATTATCTCATTTTCTATTATAGACCCTTTAATGCCCCATATTTTTGTAATGCTGAATTGTGAAAGTTCTTGAGTTCTTCCAAAGTTCTTGAGTTCTTCCAAAGGCTTCTTGGTGTGTTGGGAAGAACTCGTAACTTCTTGAAGTGCTCAGGGTTGGTCATTTGTGACTTTGGTTTATGGCAATAAGCTTAGTTGGCCATGGTGAATCTAGTGATGCTTTCAAAATCAGTTTCTGACCTTTTGTGTACTCTCCAAACTTCTGTAAGGAGCAATCTATTTTTAGTAAGTCACCCGGTTGACTCTGACCTTCATTCTAAATCTCCAAAATTATGTTTGTATTATCAGAGTTTGATTTCAATACAGTTCTAGTGCTCTCAGCAACTTGGGTGAGGTATAGTTATTAATTATTAATTCACTAATATTGTCTAATGCTGAGAAATAATAATGAGGACAGCTTACTGTAATAGCTCACTGAAAAGGTAATCAAGTGTTTTATAATATTGGATGCCTAAATAACGGGACTTTGATTATGAAATGTTATTATTATTTCAAAAAGGTCATTTTGATGGGAAAAGTGAATTATTTTATATTTTCAAATTAGGTATTTTCCCTCCAAAAGCTATAAAAGCAGATAAGTTGTCAATTGATCTTCTTATGCTGTTCGATTGAACCTTTGAGTTCTTCCACAATCTTTTGAGGACGAAAACTCTCTAAGATTCCTAGTTTCAGGTTTGAAAGATAATACCTAGCTAGACTAGTGTGGTATCATCCAGAGACAACCATTGTGCAGATTAAAGTTTCAGCCTCGGATTTAAATTGAAGATCGTTGCAAAGTTTGAGTGAAGACTTTGAAATTGGTTTGCATAAATATTTCCTAAAATTTTGTGTAGATTTGGAGGCAATGTTGGAGGATTTAGAAATGGTCGTACTACTTCTAAACCCTCATGCTTAGCCAACCCAACTTATTACAAGTATAATGGTGATTAGTGTAATTTAATTTGCAGATTGGATGTCCCTTTAGGCCGTATGATTGAGAAGTTGAAACAAGAAAAGAGCAGGCTGTACCTCCAAAGAATAGGTTGTACCCTATGTGAGTTGGGCATGAGAAATAGGAGTTGGATCACTGTTGTTTGGGATTTATGTTCATACTTTTGGTGTCGCCTTGGGTTATTCTAACATTCCTAAGCTTTAATATGGTGAACAAGTGGGGGCCCGTTGAGTTGTGTGCATTTTATGGTTGCTTCCTTGTGCATCCCAGCAGAAATATTCATTACTTTCAGATTGTTGACATTTAATATCATTATAACAGACTGTTGCTTATTTTCTAAGTGTTAGAAGTGTATGTGGAGATGTTTGAAGTGCCTACCTTCCATGTTTGGTATTGCTGGGTGTGAGATTTTGCAATATAAGGGTGTTGTGATGACATGATGACATTGTACCTGCTGTTACAGTGTCATTGCAGACCTGTACCTTGCTGATTAGAGTTATCAAACTGATAATCATCCATTCCCACGTCCTTTGGAAGAGTTTTAAGGAATGATTGAAAATGTATGAATATATCCAATTGAAGTGTGCTGGACATGAGTTGATGAGCTTTCCAAGTTGATTGTCTCTCTGTTCATACTGTTATAGCATAATTTCAATCCATTTGCAAACCTGTACTGGCTTTCCAAGTCATCAATTTAAGGTTTATCATTGCTATTTTCAGTTGAATAGACTAGTTTCATGATTTGGGATATCTTTGGAGGTGTTTCACAGTTCACTGGTTTAATGTAAAGTCCCCAACTAGGACTTTACTTGATTTACCCTAAAATTCTCAACTAAGGTTTGAATTTTACATGGAAATGGCAATTCACTTAATCTCTATAATGTTCCCTACTAGGAAGCCGCCCATTTCCATTGATTAGCGTACGTCACTATGGGTTCAAATCAGATTAAACAATTCCACAATTAAGGAATTCATAATATATTTGGGAGTTAACCAACTTAAGCCCTGATTTCTCATTTCTCTCCTAAACATCAACCTTAAGAAGGATGGGACTTTACTTGTCCTTATGGCACTTGGACACCAATCCACGTGTAGGCTCCCTTAGTTTTCAAAACACATATTCATACCCATCTTGGGACTTCTCCCTCAAAGTTTCCGTGATACATGTCCTTATCCCATCTTGGGATTCCCCTACCTTGTGATGTTTCACTCCGCCTCTCCCTGACAAACACAGCCTATCCTCTTAACGGTATTAATAAGTGATTAAGGAATGGGCTATATAACGAGAATCGCACAGAAATCGCATGAATCGCCAGTTTGGCGATTTGATTCGAGCTTCCCAATTTTTTTTTAATCGTTGAACCAGATCGGCGATTTCATCGCCATGAATCGCATGAATCGTCGATTCAGCGATTCATCCAAAAAATTGTCTGCATGAATCGCACAAAATCGATATGAGCGTAGTTGGTCCATGTTCGAGCATATCCACTCGAAGAGGAGAAATAGGTTGTCTGTGCAGAGGTTGAATGATCTTGTCTTTGTTCATTACAACCTATGTCTTAGGATCAGACAGATTTTGGGCGCTAACTCCTCTCCGATCATTCTGGAGGAGATTGATCCAGAATCAGAGTGGCTCACTGAGGCTATGGATCTAGTCTTCACTGAGGCAGACCATGAGTGAGTTGACCAGGTAGATAGAGAGGCTGAGGCTGTGGCTAGGGCAAAGGAAGCGGCTAGAGCACATTCAGGAACTGGCAGACGCGCACGCACAGACACAGGCCCTAGTGATGTTGTTCGTGAGCCCATCTTACATGCAGGGGCTATGGCTCAACAGTCCTCTAAGACCTACCTTAGACGCCTTTGTAGAAGGTAGACAGGATACTCAGAGGCTGAGGCTGCGGCCGAGCTTGAGGATGATGATGAGGCTTGAGCTAGAGCCTTGTTTTTTCATTTTGTTTACAAATACTGATAGACATACATTTCATGGATCTTCATCTTACATACATTTATGATTTGATGTCTTATGGATCTTCATCTTACATACATTCTATGATTTGACTCATTATGATCCTATGATTTCTATTTACTTCAGCTACAATTTACATTTTACGTGTAACGTATGTGATGGATTTAATATTTATCATTTACGTTCCTTGTTTATGTATGTTAGCTTCTATTTGATGATTTTATAGTGTGTTTAAGTTATATTCAATAAAGGGTGCATGAAATAAGTTTTAAATTGTTAAAATCTCTAAAATTCAAGGGTTTTTTATATTTGCCGATTCATTGCCGATTCGCGATTCGATTCGGCCTTGCCAATTCCGATTCTCGTTACTTTGATGTATACATTCATATCTCATGTTTTACGATTATATATCCATATAAGGATTCCCTATCCTTAATAGGATTCAGATATAATATTCTCTAAATCAATATTAACTCATAGATAAGGTACAGAGTGATTTACTGTCACACAATGCTTACCAGCATTGTAAATGATTCATTTCCTTTCTCATCTCTCCTCAAAGATTATCAAATATATTAATAATGTCTTATCTTGACCCTTTACATCTTTTGTGAGGAAGGGTCACACCTCTTCACCATGTCTGCTCTTTTCAATGGTCACAACCTTTGATAATTACCACCCTTCAAAAGGGTCACACACTTCATCATTGCTGCCCCTTTGGAAGTTGTTTCCTCCTTCTGCTATTAAACCTTCCTTGATTCCTATGCTTCCTTTATACAGATCAGAACTATATTATATTTCAGAACAAAACTTACTATGATTATCTTCCTTATGATCATCCCTTCTTCCATGCCTTCAACAAATGACTTTCCCTCCTATTTATACCTTCATAATGGGAGAGTCGCAACCTTTCAATATTACAGTTTTTCAAGAGAGTCACAACCCTTCATGCTTTATGCCCTTTGAAAGAGTCACAACATTTCATAACTACCACCTTTTGAAAGAGTCACAACCCTTCATCAACTCTTCCCATTCCAATCTTCTTCCATTATTCCTTCCTTAGTTCCCATGCTCCCTTCTTTCTTCCTTTTTTCCTTCCCCTTCCAAATAAAATTCTCTTATCCCTTTTATATCTCATGTTTGAGGGAGTTGCATCTTTTCCTTTCATGCCTTTTGACCATTCATTAAACTTAATAAAATTTTAATTTAATTCTTTTATATTTTTATTTTGATTTTATTTATGTTCTTTTTATATTTTAATATTATTATTATTTGTTATTAAAAGCTATTTCAAAATGGGGACATCACATTTAACTTCATATCAACACTTGTTATCAGCAGCTAATCCCCTTATTAAGTTGACTATGATCCAAATGTACTAATGTTGTAAGCTTATGTAATGTCCCCAATTTTTACAGTGTCTTAATTAGGTTAATTAATTAAGTGGTCCTAAAATTTAAATAATATCACAAGGACTTATTTAATTAATTAATTTAATTATTAAATAAAGGGGCCAAAATAATAAAATAATAAATAAAATGATGTCAACCCATTGTAACCTTCCAGATACTTCTTGGAGCCCTTTATAAGGAGGTGGTTGGCATTATAGGAGATCATCATGGAGTTATCTTTTCTTGTGTATTTGTGATTCCAATTGGAATTGAGTTCTTGTTTGCAGTTTCAAAGGTGCAAGACCCCCCCCTAGTCTGTAATTGCAGTTTTGGTGGTTAGTAGCCACCCTAGTCTACTTGTGGAAATATCATTATGGTATTTCACATTGCGCTCCAAATTTGTGAAGTCTTCACTTTAAGGCAAATTTGATGTAACTTGAGATATATCGTTATAATCTAAAAATACAAATTCTCTATTCTTCGTGATTCATTCCGGTTGATGGTGTGAGCTCTTTGTTAATACTTTATTCATCAACAATAATACATTATCAATTCAGAGTGCCGAAGGGGAGCCAAAGGGTGCCAGTGCCAAAGGGTGCCGAAGGGAACAAAAGGGGTCCAAGTGTTGAAGGGTGCCGAAGGGTGCTGAGGGGAGCCGAAGGGTGCCGAAGGGGACCAAGTGTCGAAGGGGGTCGCACGGTGTGGAGTGGCAAGTCCGTACGGGTGGAAGTGAGGCGTTTTGTACGGAAGTGCAAGGACAAGGTGTTGTACGAAAGTAACACCGTTCAGGTGAAGGAGCCAAAGGGTGCCGAGTGTCGAAGGTGTCAAAGGGATTTTCCCTCAATTACATTTCCATGGGGTATTTGTCGTCAAGTACTTGCCCTCAGGTACATTGCCATCGAGTATTTGCCCTCGGGTACATTGTCATCGGGTATTTGCCCTCGGGTGACTTCCATCATGTGGTATATAACAGCTTAGATGGTCATACACCATTACTTTCATGCATTCTAGGTTGTAACACTAGACAGTAGTACTGCCAGTTTGGCTAATTTTCTGATACTTACCTCACTGAATAAGTGGTGGTTGTAAACGCCCACCACTAGACAAGTGGAGCAAGCTTGTTATTTACTTTCATGTGTATCATATAGTAAAATTAAATGGTTTACCGCCATTGAGTTGATTTGGTTGATTTGTAGTGAAGGTTGTGCTTGCTTTCATGTCTTTACAACTCTCATGACGGGGCAGAATTTTGATAGTCTTGAAGATTTTGTCCTCCAAGAGGGTAGAATTCCACCCTTGAGGATTTTTTTCATTTTACTTCCATGTTTAAAGTTCCTCCCCACCAAACTCAGACATTTTCAAATTAGATTGCCTTCTAACTTTAACATTTTGCCTTAAGAAAATTAGGTGAAAAGACAATCAACTCGAAGGGGAGTTTGAGGGTAGATGAGGGTTTGTCCTCATAGGCGGTGGAATTCCCATTATCTTGAGAACTTTTGACCTTCAAACTCTTCAAATCGCTGATCTCCACCTCGATAACTTTAAGTTTTCGCCCATACTTAGCTTCTCATTGTTCATTTCATATCTATGCTCATCATTTCGTGGGTAAATGGGCTTCACATTTGAGGATAAAAATCTTAGGAGGTGGTGGAATTCCACCCTCCACCAGGATTTTGCCTTGTCTCAAAAATTTGATCCTCCTTTGGGCTTTTGAAAACCATCTCAAGACCAAGGACTTAATGATCTTCAAGCCCCTCTACTTTCCTCTATTTGATTCATCCTTAGCCCGACTCCAACAAGCTCAAAATTGCTCCCTTCTAAGACTTAGAGACCTGAAATTGTTACCAACCAAGACTCCCTAGCACCGCAACTCCTACCGCTAAAGCAAAAAGAGGGGGTCCCCATTTGCAATGGGGCGATGGTGTGAAAACCTCACAACAATACCTCACCGAATAAATGGTTGCTGTAACCGCCCACCACTAGACAAGTGGAAGGAGCTAGTTATTTCCTTTCATGCATATCATATTACAGAACTGGATGGTTTACTGACATTTCTAAATGCATTTTATGATCCACCATTTTGGAATTAATACAGCTCATTTTGCATTGAACAAGCTGGCATATCAACCATTTTGGTCTGACTCAAGCTTAGACATTCAGCCAATGGCTCTGAAATCACAAACTCCATCGAAGAGATGTTGGTAAGGCCAGCTATGCTGCCTATATGCTATGGTCAGATTGCCACCAATACTTTGTAATTGCATCCATTAGATAGATATGTGGCTGGAAGCACCGTATGCTCTCAAGTTGCCCAGTCTGGGAGGTGGCCAGACAGTGTGGAAGACATTGCATTGTAACCTCACTTTCAGTTGATGCAATTTTCAAAAAAAATTGAGGGCGTTTATTAAAACTCTAACTATTTTTAAAAATATTTGATTTTAGTTTCTGTTTTAGATTTGAAGCTTCTGACATACAGTCTATAGCAGCAAATTTCCAGAATTGTCAGAGCTACAATTTTGTCATTGTTCAGACCTAGGGTTTGCAGCAGTGCAGCCAGCCATAGTCAGGTTCACATTTAAAATTGGTTATTGAGAGGGCCAAGAGAGAAAAACTTTTGCAAAGTTCTGCTTTCATCCTGATGATGTATTATAGAGTGTCATCCAAAATCCAACTATTGATGTATGCAAAGCTTACACAATTTTCCACAAGCTCTTACCGTCATTTTTGTGAACTGAAAATATTTTATGACACTAAAAAAACATCTTGTCAAATTCAGCAACTTGCTAGAGTTTCCAAGATATTATTTAAATTTGCAACTCCTTCCAGAGCATTTAATGCTTCCATATCTGTAAAAATGGCCGCTGAATTTCTGGCTATTTGGCTGAAAAGGACTGGAGATGACCAATCGAATGAATTAAGGAAAAGCCTTTTAAAATTAGAGGTTGTATATGAAATTCCGGGAACTGTATTTCACGTATGTGAGAGTTGTCACACTGGGACTGGTAAAGGGCCATCATTTCAGAGCTCTGACGTTGGTATTTTCCTATAGCTAGCCATGAATTTTCAGTCCTCAACATCTATCATTCGATGAGTTTCTAAATCTCATGTCTGTTGGTTGATCTTCCTATCTAATCAATGTTATTGTTATTTTTTTTTATGTGAGAAGGATAAACATAAGAATTGTAGCCCTTTGGATTGGGTGTTCTTGGTATATAAATATTAGGCTTCTTTTGGATGGAGTATACATCCTGTCAAATTTGCAAGTCTAGTTCTTTTAAAGTACCTGATCTTTGGGCTAAACAAAAATTGATGATTGTTTGTGAACCATTCTACTTCGTAATACAATGTACCAATCCTAAAAATGGACTAAATCAACCTCTGTGATTTGATTAGTTGCAAGCAAGAAGCTCCCCGTTTTCCCAGAAACAGTGATGAAAATCAAGGACATGCGTGGCCATTGCTGCTGCTCTAGCGAGGGCTAATAAACTTAGGATGGATGGAAAGAGTGTAGGGATAATGTCATCTTGATTGAATTTGCAAGAACAAAAAGAGATACATACCATCTGACGGCATTGGTAAGTACATAACATCCCGGGGGAGGTACTTTCGTCGGCGTTATGTTTTTGCGGAAGGGCAAGGAGATCCATGGAGGGGCGTTGCACAATTTGATCATTGCTCGGAGGCGCTCTGCGCTTAGGAGGAGGGCTCCTCACAATCATCTTTATCTGCCCTGCTTTGCACTGCACTGGCGCCTTTGATGCTCTATGCTTTCTCTAATGCGCTCCGACCATCCACCCAATTCCGGAGAATGCCACGCTTCACTACAATTTAATATAGGAGTTGCTCCTCTAGTTCAAATACTCCCTACTGCGAGATGCCAAAGGCCATAGAGGGCGTGTTCCACTTTACGCAATCATATTTCAAAACTCCTCTCGAATTGTTTACATACAATCACATTTCGAAACGTCTCTCTAAGTCATATGTTGGTGGCGGATGATGCGATTTGAGAATGTAATATACTAGGTAATACTTGCATCTAAAGAGTTTCAAGGTCTAAGTGGATAGGAAATTATAGGTAATACATTTTATTTCTATTTGTCCGTGGAAAATAAATAGTTAGATTTTTAAATAAAATATAATTCTTTTATAATAACTAAAATATTAATAAAACAATTTATAGTTAAATTAATTCTAAAACTTTTATAATCTCCTGTTCAAGAACAAGAGCAATAGGTGTCTGAGGAACAACCCCAACCTCATCTCTTATGATGTCGGGCCTTGCACATCCCTGGTGGGCTCTTAGTGAACCATTTAACTTCACCCGTAGACCAAGGGCCCATTGACTTTACATATAGTTTTGGGGTTTGGAAGAAGTGGATTTTAAATTGTTTGGTTTCCACTTGTTAAATCAATTAAGGTATAGTTTATAGATAGTGTTAGGTTTAAGAAAATCACGGATAGCGTCTCAAGTTTTTTGTTAAAATTGTACTGGTAGTGCTCAATCATGGTTGAAAAAGCTAAAATTTCATTTCGAACTATGTACTTATCTTTTTACTATTATAATATATATATATCGGCTTTTTTCAAAAAAAAAATCTAAAACGTTTATTAGTATTTATCATTTCTTAAAAATACATAAATAAAATAAAATGTAAACTCAATGAAAAATAATCTTTAAAAAAAAAAAAAAAAAAAAATTAGAACAAGTGTCACATAGTGACCATACTTGCCTTTGTAGTGTTCCAATAATTATTTTTATTGTGTAGTGGGTAGATAAATAATATATAATAATTTATGTATTTGTTTAAATATAAATTAGTACTAGCAATCACACTTTGGTGTGGAAACTCAATAGGGAAAAAAATTGTCAATTTTTACATGTAGTTGTGTAGTTCATGAAATCAATTGGTGGACCATTTATCAAATGATAATGTGTGTGCAATTAAAGGTCTAAATGAAGAAGTGAATAGCTTCAAATGAACTATACATGATCCGCATATAAGGATCTAAACATGACTGAAATAAAACTTTTAAATTAGAAAGATAATCAAACTTTAAGAGAGAGAGAGAGTTTTATTAGTTTATTTTATTAAGTTATTTTTAAAAGTAAATAATAAAATATATATTATATTAAGTTATATATATTAAAATTTAATATTAAATAAATATATATTTCAAATAATGGAGCAGAGCAAGGACCGAGCATGCAAAGAAAATTAGAACAATCTAAGGCGGGAGCGGGAGCTATTCATCCATACTAGCTCGGAAGAGGCGATTTTGGACAAGGTTTACAACGGGTATTCAGACGATGGCTCGATTGAGGTTCCAGATGACTAGCCGACGATTGATCTTTTGGATGAAGTTGGAGGAGACATCGATTTCATTGGCGCCAAATCAGAACGCACGAGGATCACCAAATGGGTGGAAGAAGCATTGAAAACCCCATTGCTAATAAAATTTATCTAGAGAGGTTTCTTCATCGTGATTTTTGCATCAGAGTAAGAAAGGGCCAAAAGTTTTACAGGGTGGTCTCTGGACAATGAACTCTACCCCCACGTATATGAAAAAGTGGCGTTGAAATTTTGACCCCTTCAAAACCAACCGTAGATTTGGACATTCCCAATGGCGATCTATTCCATTATGCCTAATTGAAAGTTTTAGCTGTCAAGAAAATTCCTTTAAATATCTTTCTTATAGTTAGGGGATCAAGTTGGACACAACTCATTGAGATTGAAGAATAAAAAAATTTAAGGCTTCTTCAAAAAAAAAAAAGGAACCATTCTACCTGTTGTCCAAATTTTCCATTCCTATACAATTTGGCCTATTTCTATGTTTCCCGCCAAAGAATGGCCTGCCCCTTTTTAAATTCATGCTTTTATGTCATATTGCGCAGTCGCGATTCATTTTTATCAAGCCTTTAAGTTGCGCGACTGCGCGACGAGTCGAAAACAGTGGTCATCGCACAATCGTGAGCCGTTTATGAAAAGTCATGTTCCATTCGCGAGTCAGCGACGAGCGGCAATAAGAGTCATCGCGCAGTCGCGAT
Organism: Thuja plicata; assembly: GCA_018584345.1. Taxonomy (NCBI): domain Eukaryota; kingdom Viridiplantae; phylum Streptophyta; class Pinopsida; order Cupressales; family Cupressaceae; genus Thuja; species Thuja plicata. The sequence continues at coordinate 239,087 of MU224219.1, forward strand.
CTGCCTTCGTGTTGTTTTATTTTGTGCGCAAGTGCGCGATGAGGTGTTTCAATGATGCATCGCGCAGTCGCGATGTCTGTTTCATGTCAGGTTCCCAGCTCGCGGGTTGGCGACGAGCTAAACAAGGGATGCGTCGCGCAGTCGCACAGACAGTTTTCAAAGGTGATATAGGCTGCGAGTCGGCGACGAGTAAAGGAAACGAATGTCGTGCAGTCGTCGAGCAGTTCAGAACAAAGAAAAGGAACTTGCGACGAGCAGAAAGCAAGGCCTCGTCGCTCACTCGTCGAGCAATGAACATGAAAGGAAAACAGTCTGCGGGTCTGCGACGAGCTGGAGAAGATGTTGTCGCGCAGTCGCCGAGCAATGAGATAAAAGAAGGGGCAGCTCGCGAGTGTGCGATTAATAAAAACAAATGGTCGTCGCTCACTCGCCGAGCAATAAAGATAAAGGGAGATCTGTCTGCGGGTCTGCGATGAGCTGGAAGAGGAGTAGTTGTCGCGCAGTCGCCGAGCCATAAAGATCAAAGGAAGACGGCTCGCGACTAAGCGACTAGGTGATTAATCAACACTATCGCGCACTCGCCAAGGTTTTAAAGTGATCAAGTGGTAGCCTGTGACTATGCGATGAGGTAAAAACAAATGGTTATCGCTCACCCACCAATGTTTAAAAGTGAACAGAATGCAGCTCGCGGGTGTGCGACGAGCAAAAGGATATGGTCATCGCGTGGTTGTTGATCAAATTGGATGAATCAAAAGGAGCTCGCGATCTAGCGACTGAAGGAAAAGGAGGCTCGTCGCCCACTCGCGTTCAATGATGAAGTAATGTTTTCAGCCTCGCGAGTCCACGACGAGTTAAAAGAGGTCATCATCGCTCTGTCGCCAGTCATTGCAGACGAAAGAAGGGGGCACCCGCAAGTGTGCGATTAATAAAAGCGGGGGGCTCGTCGCTCACTCGCCGAGCAATGAAGACAAAGGAAAAAGAATTCGTGGGTGTGCGACTGGCATAAAGAGAAGAGATGTCGCTCGCTCGCACATGAAATAGAGACAGAGCAGAAGACTGGGCGAGTGCGCGATCAGGTAGAATATGCAATGCAGAAAAGGAATGTCGCGCAGTCGCTCAGAATTCAGAGGAAAGGAAAAAATGGCCAACGACTGTGCGATATAGAAACGACTGAAAGTTTTCAGAGCCCAGTTGCATTTTTGCAGACTTTTGGAGGGCTAGGCGGTGGCTGAACAGGCCAGGATCCGATCAGGAAGTTATTGCCCTCCAAAATGCAGTTGGCTAAAAGGCATAATTATGAGTCGAGGACTCATTGATGTAGAGGTGTGGGCGACCGTCAGGGGTCATTTCTTGTCCTGGGAAGCTATGATCAGTTGGTGAGCATTCATGGCAAGACCTACTTGCAGAGTTGAACTAATGGACCCGGGTTACTTGTCTGCGGGCATGATCAAGTACAAGGATGGGCGCAAAGGAAAATCTGATCTGATCGAGGTTCATCTTGGTACACATTTATGACCGGATTGGATTTGTTCTAGGGGGTATTATTCTATTGTAAAATCTATAACCCTGGTTAGGTTTTGGGACTCCTGCTTGCGTGCAGTTGAGGGTTGTATTTAAAGTTTTTGGGAGCCTTAGTGCTCAGATTTGGCAATTGTAAAGAGATTTTTTCTCTCAGAGACCAGTTTGTGGCAATCTTTCTGCCCTTGTGGTTTCCTGCATTTGTATTTCCCATTGATGATTAATACATTCTTGAGGTACTTGTGATATTGTTCTATCCCTGTCTTCACTGTCTTAATTATCTCTTATTGGATTGAAGTTTATGAATGTTGTTAATGGACATTGGGGTTCCTAGTCCCTCTCATTTTCTGAAAGTTTGTGTGTTATTGTGTTTGATCTGATCTAGATGTTTTGTGGGTATACTTCAGCCCCTAGCAGTCTTGTCTCATCCCTACACCTAGTTGCAGAAAAGGATGTTTGTTTGCAGGTCATAGGTCGAGTCCTTTGTTCAGACCTTCCTATGAAATACTTATGCAAGCCTATCTAGTGAGTTGTGACTTATTGTATATGATTCCCCCATTGGTTTCATTCCTCTATACTGAGATCCAAACCCTAATTTCGGTGTATCACCTAGTAGGTAGTTTGCTTTCATGTATTTTCCCTTTCCATGCAATCCTTCTATCCCTTTCCCTCCAAAGTTTACTTTCCTGTAAAAGAAGCAAATTAAGGTGATTATCCAAGAGGAACCAGCCTAGAATCTGGAGGTCTCATCTCGGTTAGCAT
>MU224219.1:241416-254780 GCA_018584345.1 Thuja plicata
AGAATCTGGAGGTCTCATCTCGGTTAGCATAAGGTCCCACAACCTTGAGATGATTCCCTTGTTATACTGGATTATCAAGACCAAGAGAGCTTGAGATCAGAGGCGCAAATTCAGTGTATAACACTACCAAAGATTGTAGGTTGCCTCAGAAGAATTTGGACATCTAGATTCCCAAGGATAATCAAGGGAAAGGGATGGATAAAGAGAGCTTTGGTTTTTGCGCAGGAGAAAGAGTCATTGGGCATTGGTGATGTGATTCAATCTGCTCAAAGGAATCTCCCTCATGAAATAGAACAATTGGATCTTATTTCCAATCTAAAAGATCCAAAGGAATTGAAATTAAACAATGAGGAAGTTTAGGTCGATCCCTCGGAGATGGATAAAGAGTTCGATGATAATTTTGAGGAAGGGGAACTAGGAATAATAGAAATAAGATGCATAAGCCAATCTACATTAGGCCTTCTTGAACATGGAAAAAGAATAGAAGAAGGAGGACCAACAAACAAAAGAGAGAGGCAAAGGCAGTAGAGAAAGGCCTCCAAAGTGTTGCAGATTTCTTTTAGAGGAAAAGTACCAAGGAAGGTATCTTCCTTGGGAAGCAATGAAGATCTCTACATGGAATTTTAGGTGCATGGTGACTCCTAACAAAGGATGGATGGTGAAACACCATCTTGGTAATATGCCAAGTGATCTAGTTTTACTTCAAGAAACTAAGTGTAGTGGGGAGGAGGGAGAAAAAATTTCAAGATACTATAAAGTTTGATCCTACTTGTTCCAATCTACTGATGGGTATGCGGGTGGTCTTGGATTTCTCTAGAAAACCAATTCTCTATGGGTAACCCAAATCAATAAAAAAAAGAATTGGATTTCATGTCTAATTTAGAGTAAGGTCACTACTATGGAATTCACTTTATGGAATGTTTACGAGCCAATTCACTCTACTAATAAAGTTAAGTTATGGGAAAAATTAAGTCAAGGGATCACAAACTACTGCAATAAGAAATTTATCATTGGAGAAGATTTCAATACAATTCTAGATCAGACTGAGAAAAATGGAGGAACAAATAAAATTAGCAAACACATTTTAGAATTCAGAAATTTTGTCAATTAAATTGATGTCACTAATTGCAAGCCTTCATTTGGTTGGTTCACATGGACGAAAAGGACGATGGGTTTCACAAATATAATAGAATGCCTTGATAGGTTCTTATCAAGACCCCAATGGACATTGGAGAATATTCTATTATCTTCAATCACCCTTCTAATTGGTATCTCAGATCATTACCCAAATCAGGTTGAGATTGGTTCAAAATTCAAATGGGGGAGCAATTATTTCAAGTTTTAGAACATGTGGTGGAGAGAGCGATCATTGTTGGCATTACTGGAACATTGGTGGTTAGAATGTAGCCATATTAAAGGCGTGTCTAGCTTTTGATGTATTAAATGGATAACCTTCATTAAAGAGAAACTTAAGGTATGGAATAAGGAAGTTTTTAAAAATATCTTTGAGGAAAAAGAGAAGGTACAAATTGAATTGGAATCTTTAAATAGAACATTATAAAAGATGGGATGAAAATAGAGGAATATGTGCAAGAAAAATATTTGAAAGGAAAACTATCATAAATTCTGATGTGGGAAGAAATATACTAGAAAGACAAAGCAAGAGAAATATAGATCAAAGAGGGAGACAAACACACGAAGATTTTTCACACGTCTGTCAAAGCAAGGAGAGTGTAGAACATAGTAAATGAGTTTGTTTACAAAAACAACAATACTTTCAAAGGCAAAGACAACATTGGGGAAGTTGTTGTGGACTACTTTAGGAAGATTCTAAACTCCAAAGAAGAGCAAGATACATAGAACAAAGACAAACTACTTGCAGTAGTCCCAAGGCTAGTAAATTGTTGGCTAAATATTTTGCAAGTCACTAAGACTACAACTTGTCAAAATATTACTTTTAGGCAGTAGTGTGTGAGATTTCTCTCTCCTCTCAGCAATAGGGGAGGCTCCCTTCTTTCTGTAGGTGGCTTTAATCAAAACTGAAATGTAGTACAAATAGTTCTTCTTACTATGGTAATATCGGTGGCTTAAGGATTGGCGTAAGAACAATCCTTAAGACAACAATCTATTCTAAGTAAAAATGAAATGCATATAAGAACTCAAAGTCTCTTATCTTTTCTTTAGATGATCACTCTAAATTTGGATGCACAAGAAAGCTCAAAGTCTTTCTTCGAACACTCTCTACTTTGATAAAAATTCTATTGCTAAAACCCAAAGTTTTCAGCCTCGAATTGTTGTAGCCACTACTATCTATAGTAATCCTGAATTCCTGAAGCACAAAGTCTTCATAAAGCTTGAATTAAAGTGCACCAATGATATACGCAAAATAACTATTAACTTGAAGAAGGATCAACAAATGCAACATAAGAATACATTCACCAATTTTCAAGACAAACAACTCAAAGTTTTCTAATCTTTATTCCTTTATTCAATTGCTCAATTCTTGCACAATGAAACACAAAGTTTTCATAACTCAAGAGATTTGCATATAGTTTTCTTTCTTACAACAAAAGATCCTCATTTACAATGAGCTCCCTCCTTTATATAGGAAAAGAGAAGAGAGAAAAGTGGAGAAGAAAGGGGGAACCCTTAACCAACCTTGATTTATTCAATACTTATCCCTAACTAACTAACTTTGACTTATTCAATGTTGCAAGGCTTAATGCACTTGCAACATGATTGCATGGAACGGCTTTGCATGTGATACTATCACTTGCAATTACATCTTGTTCTTACATTGCATGTAATCTGTCAATTACCATTTTACAAAATGCATAATGAAAGCATTCTAAGTGTCTGACAAGACACGATATCTATTTGCATCATCCTTTGTCGGTCTTCATGCTGCTACTGGATGTTGTATGATTGATGTGTTCTGGCTAGTGAAAGTATGTTGAACTGGAACCTGCATTTTGCATCATTCTACATCCCCAAAGCCATTATTGAAAAGAACATTTTCCTGTTTCATGACTATCTCAGTTTTGAAAGCATTCTATGCCTACAATCATTTCATTGCTCATCCCTTTCCTTGTATGACTCCACGTGGTTTTTCTTGCGCCGAGCTCCAACCTTGAAATCTTTTTATAAGTGGAGTTTTTAAATCTTATAACAAGTCAATTTGGGAAAGTTTGTTGCCTGCAAATAGGTTTTTAAAACCCACTTGCAAGTAAGAGAAAGTCTTCATTTACGCATTGGAAAACTCTTGCTTTAGGGAAAAACTTGTATCTTTCCTAAGAAGATCATAGGAAACTGGGAAGAGCGTGGGAAGAAATTTCTTCAACTTGCAACATAAACTTGCCTCATTGAGGGGAAGAACAAACTTAATGCATTTTACTGATGTTTAATTTGGAAGAGCATTCTCCCATCTCCTGGGGTAGTTCTATCTCTTTTAAGGGAGGCTTACTTTGCACAACTGAGGTTGGGAAGCCCAAAATTTTGAAAGAACACTTAGAGGGATGACTATAAGTTTCACAATATATTATACATAAAATGGTTGTACTACAAAACCAAGGATCACTCCTTGATTTACCCAATTTGAAAATACTTACATGTCTCTGTTGTCTCTATTTTATGTCATGAATCATCATTTTTAGACATCTCTATTTTGCATATGCCTATGAAATAATGGTGCCCACTTCAATGCTCTTGTGAGAATGAAGAAATTATCTCATGATACTATAATTAGGTCTTTTAAACTTAGAGTATCAATCAACAATGTATGAAACTTCTGAAACAATTCTTTATATCTCGTTTATAGCATTTTGACCTTGTGAAAATGTCTCTTGCTTTGGTCATTATGAACAATGGATTTAACATCACTCATTACCATTGTTTTTTTTTGTTTTTTGTTTTCTGGATGAAATTTTGCATTTAGATCACTATTCTGATACACTGATTGTATATTTGTCATTCAATGTGAGAGTTACCTTCATAATCTTTCTGACAGTGTTGAATGTGATCTACAACCTTGAAAACTTGTGATGATGGCTTTAATTCACAACACTGACATATATTAAATTTTCTATAATGCTCTGCATCAAAACCTTCTCCATGCTTGTAAGATCATTATTGTCTATGTTTATTGCCATGAAGACTAAGTTGCAGGTGTAAACAAAGTGCAAAAAATGTTCAGTATTGTTTGGTTCTAAAGTCGTGTTCTCCATTTGTAGAATACAAAGCCCAGAAATAACTATGGCTAGTTTCTTTCTCTTGGGGCATTACATGACTGTAAATTCCAAGCTCAAACTCCAATCCTTACAAGCCGCCAAGCGTGGAGAACATCGAGCTTTGATCAATGAAACCCCAAGTTTATGAAAATTGTTGAGCCTCCATCCCACTTAATCACGTCCATTTTCCAGAATTTACATCTTGTAATTCAATCCATGGAAATAAAAAAATGCAGAGGAAAATAAAGAAACATTGGCATGGTCTTGGATTATAAACTCATTTGAAAGAGAACAAGTCCCATTTGGTATCAAATACTTCAAATCTGTAGTCTTAGAGTATCATTTTGATAAATGGCGAATTCCATTAACGAAATCAAAAAAATCGCTAGTGAGAAGCAAAGAAAAGCAAAAATGAATACAATGACTGAAGAAATTAAGTCAAAATATTCAATTTGGGCTTTAGATGAGAGTTTGCATCTCACACGATTTGTAAGGACCCAAAAAGGGGCTTTATGAAGCATATCACAAGTCTTAGATGAGTTTTACAATGTGTAAAGTCTCTTCAAATCACCGCGTTGGGATCATAATGCGATACAAAACACATAAAAATGATGCTACTTAAGACTTTCGACAGGATTTTGATAGGCTTTCACAGGTATGAACGAAGACAAGACTTTCTATTGATGATAATTTTTACACCATAGATGCCCTAGATGGGCTTTCTTTTCAAAAACACAACTAGTTATGGCTCCATTGCATATTGAAGAAGCATGCATTTCCATTCAAAAACGCCGCCAAGGAGGTTCCTTTTACAACGCAGGCATGAGTAAGAGGAAAACATATTTTTAAACACTTAGGGCCCGTTTGGACGTAGGCATATCGGCCGTTATTCCCGAATTGCAAATTCAGAATTTGAAATCCATTGTTTGTGGTTGACATGCACGGATGGAATTGGAATTTCGGTATGTCAATTTTGCCAAAAAAATGGGCATACCATCTTCCACTTGAAAAGGTGGAATTGGAATATCGGGCTCGCATGCCGGTTTCTGAATACCAATTTTGAAAGGTCGTCGGGTCCGCGTGGGTGTTGGTATAATTTTTGACATCCACTTTTTATACCAACGTTTTCACATCCAACGGCATTATTTCCTTCGTCTGCATGATTACCTTGTTTTTGAGATCTGCAATGGTATTATTTTTGACATCTCACAGTGAAGACTTATTCACGTCGATAAGCATTATTTTGTTTTTGAATTGTATCAAGGAAGTTTTATTTGTTAAATTTTAAAGAAATTATTTCCAATCGAATAAAATTTGGGTTGACAATTATATTGATATTCAATGAACGAAACATATGATTTTCAAAGAAAGTCTACTTTGACTTCAAAATAGAATTACGCAAACAACTAAACAGATCATAGTTTTTTTATTGTTAGACTATTCTAATAATACTTATTTATTCAATGTTTTTCATATGTGATATCATTCAATCATTTAAATATCTAAGTATTATGGGTGAATTACCTAATATTTTAAAAAAAAAAAATGTGTATCATAGTGAAAGATAATTTGTCTTTATTTCAATTACTATTAATAAGAATTTGACTATTTCATTATTTTACTTAAATATTATATTTATATGATTTACAAGTCAATTTTTTAATATAAGTTGTTATTTTATTCATTGATAACTATTATCCTTTATTTTATTGAAAGTAATTTTAAAAAGACTATTACACATTTAAATTACTAGATTTAGAGTAACCAATAAATTTTATTATCAATTTTTACATAATTTTTTTACTGTAATGTTTATTTTTTCAATGTCCTTGAAATATTATACTTGTCTATCGTTTTAGTTAAATGTATCTAGATATCATTATGTAGTAGTGAACTCATCAATATTATTTTCTAACTTGTGTGAGTTAAAGTGACAAAAATTTTATAAACTTATAAACATAATTTTATTTCAAAATATTATAAATATTCAAAATGAAATAAAATAAGTATTCAAAAACAAAACAAAATATTATCATATTATTTTATTGCAAAAATAAAATAAATATTCAAAAACACGAACAAAATGTGAAAAGCATCATAACATTTGAAAAAATCACAAATTGTTATAAAGAAATTAAAAACAAATTCTCATTCAGTGCATATTCCAATTCCAAAATGCGGCACCCAAACGCGGAAAATACATCTTCTCGGTCATCTTCCAGGTGCGTCCAAACGGGTCGAACACATATTCCGGATATCATTTTGAGGATATGATATTCCAGAACTGCAGCATATTCTAGAATTGACTATATCCGGCATTCTGTATGCCTGCGTCCAAACGGGCCCTTATTGCATATGTTCTTAGGAAGAAAATTGCCACCATAACAAAACCACAAGATAATAGAGAAACACGGGTTTCATTGAGGTTGTTTGCATATGATTTTAATTTCAAAACATAGGTAAATATAGAAAAAAATGCCACCCTCAAGACTTTCAATCATAGCAGGTTTTTAGAAGTTAAATATATGCCTTTGAAATAACATATATTTATAATATGGAGTTGGGTTGGAATTTGCCACACAACACATGAAGACATATAAACAGACTTCTTGGAAAGAAATGCATATTAAAACTTGCCACTTATAAAGCCTTCACTATGGAAGTTTTATAATAATGAACCTGTAATATGAAAATGCATATAAAAACCCCACCTAATTGCATAATAAGTATAATCTTTATATGTAACTTATAGTAATAGTAATAATAATAATATGTAGAAGGGCCTAAAAAGTCCACCATTACATATTAAACCATTAAAAACTATAAGTAAAACTTCTCAGAATGATATGCAATTTTAAAGTGGGGTTCTAAATCCACTTTGCATATAAATGACATGTTTACTTTGTGCAATTACCCACAAAAAGCCCACTTTTGAAGGATTTTAACCAAGACGTGTAATCAGGCAGAAAAACCCCACCTACAGTACGCTTAAAACCTTAATAACTTGAACTAGACAACTCTGACTGACGCCTAAGATAGCTCAAAATGAGCGAAATTTCAAGGGATATAAACATAAGGCAAAAAAAAGACTAGAAACCCAACAAACAATCAAGGAAACAAAAAACTCACCTTGAAGAATTTAACCCACAAAAAAATTCATAGGGTTGTCCAATTTTGTGAATACAAAATTGAGGACAACATAAATGATGATGACAATAGAATGTTGCTAGAACCTTTTTTTGAAGAAGTGTATTTGGCAGTATTTGGAATGCATCCCAACAAGGCTCCTAGGCCAGACATGTTCACTATCATCTTTTGCTAAAGATGTTGGAATTTTCTAAAAACTGACACTCGCAAGGTTTTAGAAGAAGTTAGGAAAAAAGGGAGTTTGTAAAAGAGATCAACAACGTGGTTTTTGTAATTATTCCCAAAAAAAGAACTACAATTCATTGTAGAACTGTGTACCAATACCATTATGCAATTCATTGTACAAAGTAATCACCAAAACAATTTCAAATAGATTGAAAAAATTAATGCTAAAGCTGATATAATTTGAACAAAATGGATTCACACCAAGAAGGGAAGCCACAGATAGTATAATCCTTGCATCTAAAATAATTCACTCGATGACCACTGAGAGAATAAAAGGGATGGTTATAAAATTGGATATAGCCAAGGCTTACGACAGTGTACGATGGGAATATTTGGTAAGAATGTTGGGCTAGGATTTTATCACAAATGGAATCATATCATAAATATGTGTATAATCTCTCTCACTTCACAATAGAAACTAACAAAGATTTATTCGATTTACTCAAAAGTAACAATGAAGTCTGACAAGGTGATCTAATTTACACCATTCTTATTTTTCATAATGGTCAAATCTTTAAGTAGGCTCATCTACAAACTCAGAGAGCATGAAGAGTGGCATGGTATTGTGATACACAAAGATTTAAGGCCAATAACACATTCACAATTTGGAGATAACACTACACTATTTGGAGAATTCCTATAAGGGAATCAAAGGTAATAAAGGAATCTCTTGATGTATATGCAAAAGCAGCAGGACAACATATCAAAGATAAAAAGACAGATTTTTTTCTTCAATACAAAAACAATAGATTCAACGTAAGATTGCAAACAATCTGGATTGGCCAGTTGGAGAGTTGCCATCGAAATATCCAGGTGTTCCTTTGTTTAATGGGGCCTCAAGAATGTCATTATGGGAAGAGCTGATATCAAAGTGTAGGAAAAAAATAGAGTCCTAGAAGCACAATTGGTTGTCTTTTCCAAGGATTATCCTTCTTGTCAAATTTGTTTTAACTGGAAACCCATTATATGCAATGTCTTTTTACAAATTAACAGTGAAAGCTATTCAAGCATAGGAAATCTTTTTAAAAAAAATCCTATGGGAGGGCACCAAGGAGATTAATAAAATCCCTTTGATAAGTTGGGGGACTTCATGCCAAGCCAAGATTAATGGTAGTGTGGGGTTGAGAGAAACAAAGAAACAAAACTTAACTCTTGGAGCTAAGCTAATTTGGAAGATGTATAGGAAGCCGAAGAAGCTATGGTGCAAAATAATGCAAAAGAAGTACCTAGACAATGATTATCCAACTAGGGTGCTCACTGTTAGCAATCTTCAAGGTGGGTCTTACACATGGAAATTTATGAAAGAATACAAACTGGCGATTTCATAATATTTATCATGGAAAATATGTAACAAAAAGAAGGCAAAATTTTGGAAAGACTTGTGAAAAGGTCTAGAATGCTTAGGTAAATTACATGGGCAAGAAGATTGGATTGCGAAGGTCGAATGGGAATATGGTGAACATGTGATTGATTATGTTTTGGAGATCACAATAGGGAGTGGGGTATACAAATGGAAATCTATTCAATGTAGGAGTATGCCATTAGAAGATCAAAGGAAATTAATGGAGATATTGTTGAAAATAAGTATCTCTTTCAAAGATGAAGAAGATGAAATCATCTAGTGTGTGGCTCAATCCAGGGAATATAAAGAAAAACTAGGCTAACAAATTCAAACTATCCAACAAGAAAAGGAATCATGACCCACTATGATGAACCATAACTGATTGAACGTTTGAAGATGTCAAGTTGATGATCACTGAGCTGCAGAAAGTTAATGCATGACATTAAATCATTTAATGTATTGTATTTTCATTGATGTCAACTTGATATAATTTGATTGGTTGTATACATAATGTCAAATACTTCAAAGAACTAGAGAGATAAAGGTTATGCTATCAGTAATGCATAAAAGTTCAGTATACACTAAGTGACAACAAACACTGACAGATAGTGCACCCTGACTGATAGAGAACCCTGAGAGAAGAGTCACAGTGATACCCGAAAAAGAAACCCGAGCAAGCATTACCGACAAGAAGAACCACAATGTTACCCCGATGGACAGACAACCCCGATAGACAGAGATGCCCGAGGACAACTGAAGTCAAGACCGAGCTAACAAGGAGTTAAACATCGATTAGAACTGAAGTTCAGAAATGACAAAAGACTTAGCTGGCAGGAGCTAAAGAAGGAGTTAACTGGTTGATTACATTGTTTTTATCAACAAGTTAAAAGCCAGAGATAAGCTAGAGTTTTAAAGCTATTTTATTCTAGTTGTCAAGGAGAAATCTACGGGACAAAACTGAAGTATGGTTTAAAGCAAGAATGGTGAGATTTCTGGATCACGTCAACAACAAGAAAGACAAAGACCTAGAAACATTGAAATCATGTCTATAAGAGAGACAAGCTAATTCATTATGAATTAGGGGAGTGAATAGAGAAGAGGATGTTAAAGAGAATACTGGTGAAGAAAGACTTCATACAGTCCTGATCAAAAAAGTTGAAGAACAAAGATAATATTTCTACGGACACGGAGCAACAGAAAAGCACAACATCACTAAGCAGAAAGAAGTGGAGCAAAAGGATAGAAAAGAAACATTGACCAGAAAGGTGTTATGAGCTTACAATAGATCTAAAAAACTACAAGTCTAAGTTGTATTTATGAACAAATCATATATTGTTTCAGTTTAACCATTGGATCAGAAAGTCTCTTAACCGAGCAGGACTTAACAATCCTCCATATATTGAGATACATCCCAAGGAGTATCAAAAGGTTTATCATGAAGATAACATAGTGAAATGCTAGATATCAAGTGATAAACTGTTAGTGATAAATCCTCTAACAAGGTCACACTTAACAGTGTGTTTGTAACCTTTAATAGTGTTGAATCTTCACCAAGCTCACTTCAGAAGAGTGAAAATTTTGGGTTGCCGGCCCTAAGTGGTTTTTCCCTTAACTAGGTTTCCACTTAAAAAATTCATGTGTCAAATGTGTTTATGATTCATTGCTTTGATGTTTTGCTTTACACATTACTAAAACAATATTGATCAGTAAACACTAAGTTATTTATAGTATTTCGGTAAATGCTAGACTGTTATTCGATAAAGTTTAAGAATAAGGTTTAATAGTGAACTCCAAGCAGTATTTACTTGATAAGATTATTTCAAGGAATACATTTTGTAGGACTGAAGATAACTAGATGCTTATAATTGTGGTACTAAGTCTTTGGGTTGATATTGGATTAATTTTTGAGGCCATTGATTCACCCCCCCTCTCAGTTATTCTAACAATTGGTATCGGAGCTTGTGTGCTTAGAAAGGGAGTTTAAAGACTCAAGAAAAAGATCACAAGATGAGAAAATAGGATGTGCCTAAGTTGAACAAAGACAACTTTGCATCATGGCAAAGAAGAATAAGACTCCACCTATCAGGTATTGGAAATGATGTTACTCAATACTTGGATACTGAACATGTTTTACCTACAAGACCTCACACACTTGATCAATTGAGAGAAAAGCATGAGTACAATTGCATGATGATAGAGCTTTCTACCTCACTCTCCAATGCTAAATTTGAAGATGTCAAAACATGCACCACTGCAAAGCAAATGTGGGACAAATTGAAGATAATACATGGAGGAAATGCTAATGTGCTAATAGTTAAGGCAGAAAGCCTAAGTGGAAGGTTTGATGACCTAAGGATGAAAGAAGGACAAAATATCACTCAGTATAACTGTAGAATCAAAGAGGTAGTTAATCCTATCTGAGGAGTTGGAGGTGTACTTGAAGAAGAAATAGTGGTAAGTAAAATTCTAAGAACCTTACTACACGTATATGTTATTAGAGTATATTCCATACAAGAAATGAGAGTAGTAGAAAATAATAATGTTACTCTAGATAGTCTTATTGGTAGAATTATTTCATTTGAGATGTGTAACATATAAAATAGATGTCACATTTGAAAATGTAGATGTTTGTGTGATATGTGGGGAAGATAAGATGTTCCTTCTAACCTCAAATGTACAAATGAAAGATCCAAATTGATTAACCCAAAAGAAAGATCAATGCACAAATGAATCATCCATTCGGAAATCAGAGCAAAGAGGAAAGATCTTAAATTCTTGTTTTAGAAAGGAATGTATATGATAGTTCTAGGAATTGAAATGGATGAGATGAAGTACCAACCTTAAAATAGTGCAGATCAAAGAACACTATTTTCAAAGGTCTATGGTCTATTTTTAGAAAAATTGAAGTATGATCCAAAATCAAAACGCAGAGACGAACAAAACCCAGAAATCATTTTCCATTTTGAGGTTGTCTTATGAAAAAGGTTGACCTTGACCCACAAATGTCAACCCTGACCCAATAATGTCAACCCTGACCTGCACAGACCTGAAAGTGACTCTGTTTGCGGATCTCAAAAGTTTGTCAAAAAGGGTATCCAGATCTGGTCTCGAATCAACTGTTCTATACCTGTACCTACAATAAAAAGATATTTGTTTGTTGGGGGGGGAGGGGTTTGCCTTGGTCAAACCCCAGTTTTGGAATTAAACTCAAATATATGTAATTGAAATTGCAGGAATGAACAAAGTAAATGCATAAATTCACCTTGCTTGTAAAAGTCCTTGTGGAGGATCCAAATCCTTGAATCCACAAGTATGCTTTGAATGTAGAATGTAGAAAGGTAGGATGTCTTCAATCTCTTTCTTGTAGATCTCCAACACCAAGTCTTGAATGAGTTCTTGAATTTGGAATAGGCTTGGAAGAAGGTGGATCGAGAGATCACCAAAAGGGCACTATGTAGCTTGAATCCTTCAATGGCCTCCAATGGATCTCCTTCATGAAAATGGATGCTTGAATTCTTGAGAATGGATGAATTCTCGCTTGAAATCTTTCTTGAATTCTTGCTTGAATTGCACTTGATAATGCTTGATCTCAATTAGGAATGATTGATGCTTGATTAGAAGACTTAGAGAAAATGAGAGAGAAAGCTTCTCTTTTATATGGAATTAGGGCACAATCTTCCAAGGAGGCCTACATAGGAGGATTAAATTCCCATTAAAGCCTTTACCCCTAGGAGAGGACCTATATTAAATATAATTTAGGAATCAGTGCTTTGAAACCCAAAACAGCCGACTCGGAAGCAGGAAAGAACTTTTTGCAAAGACCGACATCCGGAAACTAGAAGACCCTGAAGTTTGAACCCTGGGTCAAGGTCGAGGTCGACCCTGACCTAGGTTAGGGTCAAGGTTGACATAGACCCAAAAGGTTGACATAGACCCAAAAGTTTGTCATAGACCCAAAAGGTCGACCCTGACCTTGAAGTCCAGAATCTCAGGTCTGCAGTCCAGAATGTAGAAATCAAGCTGGAAAGAAGTGGAAAGAGGGACAGAACAGGGGGAAATCTAGGTCTAGATCAGGAACCCATTCAAGGTTCTTGATATGACCTCAAACAACTAACTCAGAAGGCTAAACACGTCTACAATGGAAGTTCTTCCATTTTCTGACTATACATTTAGCCCCCACTTTAGCAAGAGTATGAGTTCAACACAAACTCTTGGTAAAGGAGAATATACATAAAAGACAATCTTATTGAATCCAAAAAGAGATAAAGAAACCCTCAAGCCCCCAAGGGGCTTAAGTCTTTATCAACCCTAAGATCACGATAAGAGAGACATCACTGGTCAGAGAGAGAGAGAGAGAGAGAGAGAGAGAGAGAGAGAGAGAGAGAGGAGTGGTTATCTCACCCAGTAAGATGTGTGTCTCATTG